>PISX010014241.1:0-53571 GCA_004024625.1 Mellivora capensis | reverse complement strand
GCGCATACCCTCCCCAATGTCCATTACCCCACCCCCCTTTCCCTCCCCCCTCCCCCCAGCAACCCTCAGTTTGTTTTGTGAGATTAAGAGTCACTTATGGTTTGTTTCCCTCCCAATCCCATCTTGTTTCTTTTCTTCTTTTTCTACCCCCTTAGTCCCCCATGTTGCATCTCCACTTCCTCATATCAGGGATATCATATGATAGTTTTCTTTCTCTGATTGACTTATTTCACTAAGCATGATACCCTCTAATTCCATCCACGTTGTTGCAAATGGCAAGATTTCATTTCTTTTGATGGCTGCATAGTATTCCATCGTGTATATATACCACATCTTCTTTATCCATTCATCTGTTGATGGACATCTAGGTTCTTTCCATAGTTTGGCTATTGTAGACATTGCTGCTATAAACATATCTCAAGTTAATTTTAAAGTCTTTATTTTTAGGTTAATAGTATGATTATTTGGTCCAGGTTTCTGTTGAACTTAAAATAATTAGTCTGAGTAAGAAATAATGGGGAACATTTCTTAGCATTGATGTATGATAAATATTTTTATATTCTCATGCCACAACATTTTAGAATACAAAAGTCTGGATAATGTTGGAACCTAAATTATTTCTTTTCTTTATCTAACAATGAGTCATTCCTGAGATGCAAAGACTAAAATGAATAAAATGAACTAAATGGTACTTATTCAAGAGAAGCTTTCGAAAAGAAAGCCTGTTATTATTATGTGACTATTACTTATTTTAAAAATAATTCTGCCTTACTTAGATAGCTTGTCAGAATAGTTTGATATCACTTTCCTTCTTCTATTTATGTAAGAATCACTAGGCATAGTGTGTGAAGAGCAGATGAAGCTGAAGCCGAGACAGTTGAAAGGCTCATTTAATAACACAGACAACAGCCAGCATTCCTGAATCTATCCTTTGATTTTTGGCATAGATCTGGTGTTTTTTTTGAAAACTTATGGCCATTGGCCTACTCGTGACCAAAAGACAGTTTCTGCCTTTGGCCATGTTACAGTCTTTTCTTTTTAGTTATTAGTGGTTATTGGATATTCATAATCTGTAAACATGGTACTTTGTTGAAGACTTGTCAGTTAATCTGAATTTGGTAGGTTGTTTGCACTTGTATAAAATATGGATATTGCTATTGCAGAGGTTTTACAAAAAATCACTAAGCAAATTTAGTTTTTGTTTGTTTGTTTTTAGGGAACAGCGGAAACTCATGAGCTAGCAGAAGGCAGTGCTGCTGATGTTCTACATTCAAAAATCAGTGGAGAAATAATGGAATTAGTTCTGATGAAATATCAGGGCAGAAACTGGAATGGACATTTCCGTATATGTGATACTCTTCCCGAATTCTTTCTTGTGTGTTTTTCCTCTGACTCTGCAGAAATGATGTCAATTGACTTGTCAGTACATGTCAAACGAATTGGCAGCCGGATGGTGCTGTCTGTCTTTAGTCCCTACTGGCTAATCAACAAGACTTCTCGGGTTCTCCAGTATTGTTCAGAAGACATTCACGTGAAACATCCAGCTGATTTCAGGGATATTATTTTATTCTCTTTCAAGAAGAAGAACATTTTTAGTAAAAATAAGGTGTGTTTTGGTTGATATAACAATTTAAAATCGGGACGCCTGGGTGGCTCAGTTGGTTGAGCGGCTGCCTTCGGCTCAGGTCATGATCCCAGGGTCCTGGGATCGAGTCCCACATCAGGCTCCTTGCTCGGCAGGGAGCCTGCTTCTCCCTCTGCCTCTGCCTGCCACTCTGTCTGCCTGTGCTCTCTCTCTCTCTCTCTCTCTCTCTGACAAATAAATAAAAAATTAAAAAATCTTTAAAAAAAATAAATAAAATAGATAAATTCCTAATCTAGGCACTCATGAGTCATTAGCCTTCTTTAAATCCATGCTAACCAGTTTGCTAAGTGCCACTGGTATGAAGTAGGTCCAAGGAGACTTTTCAGGAATACATAATCTAGTGGGTTGTTAGGACTAACAAGAGTTTCCCAAAGCTGAATTGTCCCTTTTTCCATGGCCTTTAGAATTACTTCTGTTATTTTAGTAGTGTCAGGTAGAAAGCTTGATTTTATGTAGTTTACCAGTGATGAAATAGCATTTCAAAAGGTAGAAGAGATGGATTTGGCTTGTATTAACTGAGCCCACCTAGGTATGAAGCACTAAGTCAGGCCTCCGAGAGAGAACCTAGTGCCTAAGCCTGGTCTTTTGTGGTCTGGTCCCTTTTTTCCTTTGTAGATTCCTATCTTGGAATTGCTTAACACACAGTGTCCCAAGTTACTGCTAGGCCTCTGTCTGTGCTGCATCCTGCTAGAATGCCTCTTCCCCCATGTTTTCCCTGTCTGCCATATCTTTTCTGGTTATCTGCTGTTCATCCTTTGGCTATCATTGTGCTCAGGCATGACCTGTGTGAAAGGACTTCAAGCTGTCTAAAGTGGAGCTAGATATTACATCCATGTCCTCTTAGAGCAGTGGTTCTCAAATTTCAGTTTGCATTAGAATCACCTAGAGGGCTTTTCAAACATATTTCTGGGTTGTACCTCTATTTGAGTCAGTAGGTCCGGGTAGATGGAGGAGCACAATTAGATCTCTTCTATAAAACTTTATCTAGATCTCATAGCTAGAAGTAAACCTTTTACCTTCTCATCTTCAAAGCATTTTATACCACTTATGTAGTCATTAGTCATATTGAGTCTTGCATCATAATTACTAGTAGTGTTTTCCATCTCCCTGTTTAATTGGAGCTCATTAAAGACAGGAGTGGTGTCCTGTTGTCTTCCATTCTGCTGATCATGATGCTTTTCATTTAACATTTGCTGAATATTGTTAAAGGCATCAATTCTCTGTGTTTTAGAACTTTAAGAATTTGTTAGCTCAATATCTTAAGTGTAACACTGGAAAATACCAGTTTAGGGCACCTGGGTGGCTCAGTGGGTTAATCCTCTGCCTTCGGCTCAGGTCATGATCTCGGGGTCCTGGGATCGAGTCCCGTATCGGGCTCTCTGCTTGGCAGGGAGCCTGCTTCCTCCTCTCTATCTCTGCCTGCCTCTCTCCTTACTTGTTATCTCTCTCTGTCAAATGAATAAATAAATTCTTTTAAAAAAAACAAACAGTTTACATTATGGTTTGTTTTTTTTTAAACAACAGAGGATATCATTTGTATACATCTTTAAATTCACTAAATTCATTACATAGGTGGATGGGAAGATTGGAACTCTGGTTTTATTTTATTGGCTTCTAGAATATCTGTCGTTCTGTGACCCATTGGCCATATGGCTTTGATTATTTTTTTCTGTGTCCCATGATACTAAATAAATTTCTAATGATCTAACAACTTTCCCTCAAAATATTAATATAGTCTTTTAGGTTTCTTATATGATGGTTATGTGTTCTGGTATAGGTACAATTGAAAATTTCAACTAGTGCCTGGTCCAGTGGATTTTCATTGGATACAGTGGGAAGTTATGGGTGTGTGAAGTGTCCTGCCAACAATATGGAGTACCTGGTAAGATTCTGCTTGCTTATTTACCTCTGATTTCATTCACGTTTTCTTTGGTTCACTAAACTAGCTAGATTCTAAGGGGTTCAGAAATTTGAGTTCAAAGTATTGTGTAAAGGACTGTTATCTCTATAATTTTCTCTGGCTACTAGTATCAGGACAAAACCTGAATTTATAAAAGTTTAAGACAGTAAGTTGAATCCTCATTCCATATTATTCTCTGCCAAATGTTTCTTAAATTATTAAATTTGATTGTGAAAATTTAAGTAATCTGATGCCAGTGGACCTGTTTTATTGCCACTTTGAAATTTTCATATTAGTTCATTAGCAGAGAGACAATAAAGCAGCAGAACTGAGCCTCTTCACTAATTATAAAAGAATTTATGTTTGGAATGTTAAAAAATAAAGAATATAAATAAAATAAATATTATAAGTCATCGTTAGTTAGATTACCACTTGGTATTTCTTGAATTGATTTCTGAGGGAACCAAATTAAGGAACCAAAAATTTTTCTTAGTGAAAAGATAAGCAGTAGTTGAATATGGTTTATATTAGTTACTTTATTTTAACAAGTATTATTTTAAAATATTTTAGGAAATTCATGTATGAATGGGGTATATGTATGTACATTTCAAAGAAACTACTGAGAAAGTACTGAGAAATTATACACTTGTTTTTTCTCTCATATAGGTTGGTGTTAGCATCAAAATGAGCAGTTTTAATCTTACACGAATAGTTACTCTGACTCCCTTTTGCACCATTGCAAACAAGTCATCATTTGAACTAGAAGTTGGTGAAATTGCAGCTGATGGCTCAATGCCCACTAATAAGTGGAACTATATTGCTTCTTCAGAGGTAAAATTTTCCTTTATTACAACTGGCTCCTAAAATGTACGAATAAATATGGCCATATAAGAATCACATATACTTCTTTGTTATACTCATTTTACTATAATATTTTTGTATTAAAATATGATAGCAAACCTTGGCTTTGCTTTTGCACTGTAAACACATGTTAAAAAAAGAAGGAAAGTACTGGTAATATTTATCAGCAGCCAGTCTAGAGGACTAACACCCAGTCTCTAGTTCTTCCTATATGTATAGAACATATGGTTGTGTATTGTGAAATGAAGATAAAGATAATGTACTATGAATTATCTCAGTAGTCAGGATAATGTCTCTGCTTTCAAGAAGCATATAATCTTGCTGGAGGGCTTAAGACTCATATAAATTAATACATGGAAGAAAATACATGCAAAGTTATAGGTGGTTTTAGAATTTCTGAATAGATTATCTGAAAGTTTCCTTGAAAATTTCCTAAAATTCAACCCCCTCACTTTACTGAGAGGGAAATTGAATCTCATACTTCCCTAAAGTCAGTACAGTCATTGGAATCACCATTATTGTGGCCAAGATTAAAAGGGAGTGTTTCATAGAGGACATGGCATTTGAACTAAACACTGCAGGTTCAATAAGATTTTTGGAGTGAAGAGAGTGAGGGGAAGAGGACAGGTGCAAAGATGAGCATTCCTGCTTGAATTTGCCCGAGTTTTCAACCAAACCAGCTGAGCTTAACCATTCTTCTGTACACCTCAAAAACAAAATTGTATGTGTGTGTGTGTGTGTGTGTGTGTATATATATAAACTTAGTAAGAGGCTAAGAGGAATGATTCCAGTTATATAAATTTAGAGCTCTGAGAGGCATGGGCTTTTTAAGAGTCTCTGTTGACTCTTAATCTCAAGAAACAAACTGAGGGTTGCTGGGGGGTGATGGGGGAGGGATAGAGTGACTGGGTTATGGACATTGGGCAGGATATGTGCTATGGTGAGTGATGTGAATTGTGTGAGACTGATGATTCACAGACCTGTACCCCTGAAGCAAATAATATATTATGTGTTAATTAAAAAGATCTCTCAACATATAAATGCTCATTATTATTTATGTGGGTTTGATAATAGTAACATTTTCATTCAGAGATAGAATTTGTCTAGTATTGTTTAACAGAGGGACATTTTGTATTTTATTAGGAACTAAAACCTCAGTTTTACAGATAAGGCTCAGAGAGGTATATGCTTTGATTAAGATCAAACAGGAAAGTAATTTTAGGACTTCCATCAAGGTCTGTGGTGTTCTCTTCTCTGCCTTCAATTGTCTTTCTAATTTTTCTAGGCTAAGATAACACTGAAAGAATTCATAGCGTATTAAGGAATTATAATGGAATATGCACAAAAGCAGATGTTTTAAGATTATAGGTTTTAAGTATTCAGGACATTTGAGGTATTCTTAATCAGTAAGCTCTTTAGTTAGGGTTAGTCCATAAGTGCATACAGACTAATAGATCTGTGTTCTTCTGATGGAGTTTCTTTGGTTTCATAAATAGGCCTTATATTGTTAATAATCTTAACATGAGATGTGGAGGAAATATTTTAAGAAACTTAGTAATAATTGTATCATGATCAGATTTAGAATTGAAAACTTAATTAGCTATTGTCTTACTGATACCCTGATATTGTTTTAAGACTGGTATTAACTTTTACTTTTTCAGTGCCTTCCCTTTTGGCCTGAAAATTTGTCAGGCAAACTTTGTGTGAGAGTGGTGGGCCATGAAGGATCCTCCAAACCATTTTTTTATAACCGACAGGATAATGGCACTTTACTGAGCTTAGAAGAGCTGGTATGTTTTCATGGTTTTTAATTTAATTTAACTTAATTTAGTTTTATTTCTTACTATGTTTTCATGTTTTAAAATACAATGTCTTCAGTTTTTAAAATCTGCTTTAAAATATTTTATTAAAACATGCTATAAAATCTACTACTAATTGAATTTAAATTAAAAAAAAATTCAAATGGAAAAGAAATCTACCAGTAATCATTTGAAGGTGCTAATATATATATTTGTAAGGTGTTATACATGTATTTGTAAGAGATCAGAGCCAGTGTGCTTTTCAGTAACAACTTAAGAAAACAGACTTTTTGTGTCTACATAACTGATTGAAATTCCAAATGTCCCTGCAAGTGAAACCAATGCCTCAAACAGAATTCTTTTTCTGCAATAGAATGGGGGTATCTTGGTGGATGTAAACACTGCTGAGCACTCAACTGTCATAACCTTTTCTGATTACCACGAGGGATCTGCACCTGCCCTAGTAATAAACCACACATCACAGGACGTCCTCACATACAAACAGAGGTATGAAAAACAAGGTGCATGGGAAATCTCATTTGTTTTTTACTGGCCCACAGTCCTTTCTATGTGTTTTTCTTTGAGGTCCCATAGAAAGGCCTATAGTCCTTTCTATGGATAGGCCTTTCTATGGGAAATGTGTTTCCCATTCCACGTGTTTTCTGGTTTTAGTATGGTAACACGGAACGCATCCTGTTTATTTTAATACCCTCAGCAGGTTTTGGGACAGTTCTCTATATTCCAGTACATTAATATTCCTGAAGCAAAACTTATAAATATTCATATCAAGTGGGATAAGTCAAAATTATTAATCATCTCACAGAAGTTCAGATTAGGTTTTTTAGCCAAATGTTTGCTACCAAACTAATAGAAAAATTTTTGGACTTTTGGAGCTTTTAAAATTTCAGAATTGCATATAAGCTGAACAGGTTCACGGTTCCTTGTTCAGCTGTTGAAGCATTATTATTCTTTTGTAAGTTGCAAATGTTCCGTGAACCTCTCCCTATAAATCTCTATCAAGCTGTTTCCGCCTCCCCGTCCCCTGCCTTAGGAGAGGTGGTAGAAGATTCAATGAGAGGACAATGAATAGGTAGTGGTGTTGAATATAAATATGGAATGATAGGAATTTTGTTGTTCTTGCTTGTGCTGTCATTTGACTTGGATGGTACCATTTAAGGACATAACAGATGGTTTTAAACCCTTAAAATATGTATTACATATTTGCCAAGAATTACTATTATAAATCTGCAAGGCATTATTTTATATAAGTGTAAAATCTTATATATACCTAAGGTTATTTTTACGTACAGAATTATTTTATATAAAACAATGCTTTCTAGATTTACCTGTTCTTAATTCTCCTGGCTGGAATCCACTGGGAGATTTAAAATTACAGAATGGGATTGAAACCTATTTGGGTTCCTTTTGTTGTTGTTGTTCCCTGGAAAGTTTTTTGTAATATGGACTAATACTTCTTAAACTTTAATGATTTGAATCTCCCAGAAATCTTGTTAAAATGCAGATTCTGATTGAGTAGGTTTTAGGCAGGGCCCAGGATTTTGTACTTCCAGCAAGCTCATGGTAAGACTGCTGTTTCTCCATAGATAACAGTTTGAGTAGCAACAGTGTGGACCCAATTTTTGTTTTTCCCTAAGACTCATGTTTCTTATCTATTGCATTTGATTAATAAACTTAAATTTAAGCACTGAGTGATGTTCTACTACTGCTAAAGGATTTATTGTTTATAGCTTTTCCTGCAGGTGAGCCCTGATGTGCCAGTTTGTTTACTTTAATAAATTCCATGGCCCGCATCAGTTTGTAGCACACTGCAACTTCAGAAAAGCAATAATCCCATCCCTCAAGCTTTAAGCTGTTAGTTTATTGGACATTTTAGGGTACTTATTTTTAGACAGAGTTCTGTTTATTAAGAAAAGCAATTTTAGAAGATTTTTGTGCCAGTCCACTCCTCTGTAAACCACAGGTCTGGGTTACTCAGGGCCTGGCTGTTTTCATCTTCCCTCTGGCGGTTGTGTTTCAGTGGGTCACAGGAGGAGGTGCACTTGGTGCCAGGAGAAGCTCGACTTTTTGCCTGGGCAGATCCTACTGGTACCAGAAAACTTACCTGGACATACGCAGCAAATACCGGAGAACACAGTCTGTTAAAGGTATCATGTGATGTGAATGAGTGCTGGAAGAGGGGCCTGGTGGCGAAGGAAGCAGACAGGCCAGCTTCTCACCATCATGTTTGTCCTTACTCAACTAAAAATGAATTGGAAGTATTTTCAAAATAGGTCGGGTTGGGAGTTTAGATTGCAAGTAGTTCATACCAGTATTTTAGATTAGTCAAAATAATTTCTTTACAGTTTAAAAAACAGGCCTGCTTTATCTTGTCCGAGTAAAGACCAGTGAAGTATCTTTTTATATATTCCTTTTTTTTTTTTAAAGAAAGGAATTTTAAAGCTAAGTAAAAACAACTTTATTTTGAACATATGCATGCCACTGTTGGCTGTGAGGTTTTTAGGCATATTTTCCCAATGAAGACCATATATTTTAATTAAAGGAATCGGACAATATGCAAATTAATCCACAGAAGGAATTTAATGAAATAATTTATTAAAATAATATTTAGGTAGCTAATTTAATCAAATATGTTATTCTTAGACTCTTAAACTTTGGGAAGGTCTTAAGGATTCACCTACCAGCCTTTCTCTAGCATAGGAATTGCTCCTATATTAGTAATATAGATCTTTTGTTTCTATAGAAATATATTCTGTTATGAAAAGTTTATACAGTGTGTCCTGTTCCACTGTCTGATAATGCCAGTTGCTAAAAAAGCTTTATTGACTTTTGCTTTAAAATGGTAATCAGCTAGAAGTGGCCGAATTATCCTTTCCTCTGAAATACCCATAAAAGAGACTTAACCCACTTTTGAAAAATCAGATAGTTCCTCTGTTACAAGATTCTTGGAATAATTTTCACCACAACAATTTGATGGAGCTATACTGCCTTGCTTGTGCTTTACTTTTCACAAGACCGAAACTCAAAGTTTTATAAATGGTACAGAGGCTTAAATTCCCTGATCCTCTTAGCTTCTTGGCTCAGAGACATGGGAGCTCTAGCAGAGGTTTCTGACTGTGCTGGTATTGTTTCCCTCTTGTCACATTTAATGCTGCTTAGTAACTACAACACCCAGTGGCAGTATATAGACACTAGAGAGAAAGTGGGAAAGAACTCCTGGAGGAAGATATTCAGATCTGTATACTGAGGCAGATTGAGGAAGAATCTGGGAATAGTGTACGTGGGGATTGTGGTTTTTAATGTTTCTTTTCTATTTGGTGTTGGAGAACCAGGGAACCAGGCAACAGGAAAAGTAGATAATTGTGCCACAGTCAGCCCCTAATCTGCCAGATTCTGGAAACTGAGCAAGAAGCAAGGCAGTTGCCCATTCCCTTGTTTGCTAAGTCGATTTGAGAACAGAGTTCCACTTAGGCCCAGGTGGACATGGTGAGGGAGTTCAAAGAAAATCCATACATTATTGACAAACATTAGGTCTGAACAGATCTTTCCCTTTTAAATGTGAATGAACAGGAAAAAAAAAAACAACAAAAAACAGCAACATGGGGTTTATGGAAAAAAAAATAGCTCAGGAGAAAAATGTGGAATTATCCTGTAGAATCAGAAGGTGATTATACCCCTGAAACTTCTTTTACTAAAGGAGGACCACAAGAAATTTTCCAAGTTTATGTCTTACATCCTCAACTAAGTTACAAAGCTGTAACAGCTATGAAATAGAAGAATGCATGGTGAAATAAAAAGACACACCCAAATGAAGTAGAAGTGGAGTAGGGAAACAATATATTCTGTTCATACCATAAATATACCATTTAATCTTAAATTCTAATTACAGAAGTACAGATTAAAGTTTTTATTTTTTAAAAAACTATTAATTAGTAGAACTAAAATGATTGGTAAGAAAATTTTAAAGCAATTGAAAAAACAAAAATAAAGACAATTTTGCCCTTAGAGTAAAGGAAGGAGACTTAAGGAAGTATGTAACAAGTGGCAAGTACCTTTTATTGAATCTATCTCCTGTGTTAATGCTTTCTGCATATTATCACTAATTCTTACTATTGGAATTCAGAACTGTTGGTTAAAATTCAAAACCGGGGGCGCCTGGGTGGCTCAGTGGATTAAAGCCTCTGCCTTCGGCTCAGGTCATGATCCCGGGGTCCTGGGATCAAGCCCTGCATCGGGCTCTCTGCTCAGCGGGGAGCCTGCTTCCCCCTCTCTCTCTCTGCCTGCTTCTCTGCCTACTTGTGATCTCTGTCTGTCAAATAAATAAATAAAATCTTTAAAAATAAAAAAAATAAAATAAAATTCAAAACCAGGTCTATCTGACTTAATAGTCCGTGGACTTTTTCCATTAAACCATGCTTCCCATCAATTATGATGGTTTAACTTCCCATCAGTTATGAAAATGGTTTAAATTCTCCTATTAAAAGACAAAACTCAGATTAAGTTAGAAAACAGTATCTAAATATATGCTACTTACAAAAGATATGTCTTAACCAAATTAACACAACGTTATAAGCATGAAGAGGCAGTAAGGATTTAGGAGGCAAACAGAAGTAAAAAGAAAGCAAAGTTGTTGATTTTAATTTCTGCACAACTATAATTCAAAGCAAAAACTTTAAATAGAATATGATAATATGACAAAGTAATATTCCATTCACTCAGTCTTAAAAATGATGAGTTCATGTCATTTACGAAAACATGGATGGACCTTGAGGGTACTATGCTAAGAGAAATAAGTCAGAGAAAGAAAAATACCTGTATGATTTCACTTAAACACTGGAATCTAAAAAACAACAACCAACCAATTAAACAAAGAAAACCAGAAACAGACCCATCAATACAGAGAACAAACTTGTGGTTGCCAGAGATTGAGGTGGGGGGTGAGCAAAATGGGTGAAAAGGAGTGGAACGTACAGGCTTCTAGTTATGGAATGAGTAAGTCACAGAGCTGAAATGTACAGCATAGGGAATATAGTCAGTGGTACAGTAATAGCGTTGAATGGTGACAGATGGTAGCTATGCTTGTGGTGAGCATAGGATAATGTAGAGCATTGTTGAATCATTATGTTGTCCACCTAAAACTAATGAAACCAAGTGTGTCAACCATACTTTAATTAAAAAAAAGCAATAGATGGTAAACAGCAACCAAACTCAGCTGTTCCTATTCTCTTGATAAATCCTTTGTTTGCCTTTTTTTCCAAGAAAGCATGAAATGAAAAGTATATAGTAGGTCCTTGTACTGTTTGTTGAAGTGAACTCTTATATTTATGTAGCCCAGAATGAGGAGGAAATCATTATTTCAGTCTCTAAAAACACTGACCAAATCAAGTCTTACATTTTTAGTGCTATATGAGACCTTCAGCCAAGAAGGCTGTACAAAACAGTACACAGTAAGTACCAACAGTAGTTTTATATGGTGTGACTTATAGAAATATGTGCAGTGTTATAAGTTATTAAAACATAGAAATAAACTAGCTTATTTTTATGTGAGGCTACTTTTCTAATAAACTTAGGAACCTCTCCGTCTTGTAGACAAATAAGCGTCTTAGGACACAGGTGCCCTTGCAGGGTACTCTTGTTCCTGCTGAGTGCCCTTGGAGCAGTCAAATGTAGGGTACAAAAAAAATAAAGCACTATTAATGTTTGTTATTGTTTGAAAGCATTGGTGAGTTAAAATACGTTATGACTTTAATTAATTTATGTCATTTCGATGGTTAGCTTTCCAATGTATAGTCATGGTTTTTAAACTTTTCTAAATGTTCTCAGATACTGTAGTTTAACTTTATGTAATAAAAACTTACTGCTTATAGGTTTAATATAGTCTTTCTTTTCCCCAGGATGAATGTGGCCAGTTTCCCTATGATGCAAATACTCAGATACACTGGGTATCATTCCTAGATGGACGCCAGAGAGTGTTGCTTTTCACTGATGATGTTGCCTTGGTTTCCAAAGCGCTGCAGGCAGAAGAAATGGAGCAGGCCGATCATGAAATAACCTTTTCTCTCCACAGTCTTGGGCTTTCCCTGGTTAACAATGAAAACAAGCAGGAAGTTTCATATATTGGGATAACCAGGTATGGAAGAAGGAAGATGGGGCATCAGAAATCTTTAAAAAACATTGAGTTCATAATATCAAGTTTAATGAGGGTAAACAGTTGTTCTGAATTTTTATATTCTTTCAGCATAACTTATGAATAGTTTTTTTTTTTTCACTGCTAATTGAAAAGCCCCTAAGATAGAAAGATGGCTAAGATAATGCCTCTCTACTTACTGTACTCATCATCATCTGGTGGAGAAAAAAGAGGTTTGTTTCTTTGTTTTTGGTATGTATTGTTTTGATGAATTATGATAACAGAAATGCTACAAAGAAGTATATAAACATGCAATGGAAGTACAGGGATAGAAACAACTAAGTTGTTTTGTGCAGTAGAGGCTGAAGAACTGGCCTGGATTAGAGGAAGCCGACAAGAGTGGATCAGATAAATTGGAGGAACTATTCATGGAGGAGGCAGTATTTGACATGGGTCCATAGTCTTTAATGGGCAGTTATTTAGAACATTTTAATAGTGATGGAATCAGTTATTTGCTGTGATTCTGCTTGTATCTGTATAAGAAAGGTATTTGAATTTATTTATTTTGACTTTCTAAATCTCACTAACTTTGGTAAAAGACTCCCTTCTTTTCTTGGAGACTGATGGGTAGAATGGTTACCATGTTCCCATGTATAACCATCATAGCGTCAATATCAATAATCATGTTTAGTGAAGTAAAACATTAAGTCAATAAAAAGATCACATATGTAACATACTTTATACAACACCTGATGGATTAAGAGTTCTATAAAGGGTATACATCCTGGGGTGCCTGGGTGGCTCAGTGGGTTAAGCCGCTGCCTTCGGCTCAGGTCATGATCTCAGGGTCCTGGGATCTAGCCCCGCATCGGGCTCTTTGCTCAGCGGAGAGCCTGCTTCTCTCTTTCTCTCTCTGCCTACTTGTGACCTTTCTCTGTCAAATAAACAAATAAAGTCTTTAAAAAAAATAAAATAAAATAAAAAAATAATACTTACCTATGCTAAAAAAATATTGAAATTTCCAAACTAAGTACTTGTCACAATATACCCACCTCACAGGAAAGGAATGGCCAGAAAAAATTGAAAATTTAAGACAAAATAACTCATACAACAGACTTTCTTTACAAACAAACAAAAAAAAAACAAAACCCGAATGACTCATCTGTTAGCCAGGCAAGGAACATCTTTTACCAATGGTAAGGTAATTGGAGTCACCTGAATGTAGCAGCTGACGAGAGATGTCCAGAGTTAATAAACTTAGGACCCTTAGCCTTTTTGTGAAAACAGTTGCTTGAAGAACTGAGGATGTTCAGAGCAACATCAATAGTCAATTAAAAATAAGGCAATTCATTTTGAGTGGTTTTCCTTGGCTCTTAATAGGTCAACAGATGTTACCCATACTGTTCACCTATTGTGTATTTGAGAACCCAGTGCTGAGTTTGAAGTGACTAAAGAATTAGCCTCTATGAATACTGACTTTGAGCCCTAATAATGAAATGAAATGTTGTCACCCCTGAGAAAGGTTAAAAAAAATTTTTTTGTAAGTATGTATGGTGATAGTTGTTAACTAGGTTTATTGTGATGATCATTTCACAACATATGCAAATATTAAATCATTAGTGTACCTGAAATTAATGTTATGTCAATTATACCAAATTATATGTCAATTATAAAAAATTAAAAAAAATTTAGATCGCAGGGTCCTGGGATTAAGCCCAGCATCAGGCTCTCTGCTCAGCAGGGAGTCTGCTTCCCCCTCTCTGCCTGCTTGTGATCTTTCTGTCAAATAAATAAATAAAATATTTTTAAAATAAAACAAAATTTGTACTAAGTTGTTTTTATATTTTGAATCTGGTCAATTAGAAAAATTTGTGCAATTTTTTTCTCTTGTTATTTAAGCACTTAACCTCAATTTTGTCTTAGCCATAAAGTCTAAAATATTTACTATATGGCTTTTTATGAAAAAAGTTTGTGAGTTCCTTAATAGATTGATGTCAATGTGTGAGAGAAGAACATTTCCCCTGCCCCTTTTCTTTATGTACTTTTATAATACAGGTGTATTTTGCTGCTTAAAAAAATAACTTGTATAATTTTCATAGAAGATTTATAGTTGTAACAATTTGAGGTTGAATGACAATTCCAGCAAGCCTAATATATACTACTAATTTAATTTTCTTTGTGAATTGTTTTAGTTCTGGTGTTGTTTGGGAGATGAAACCAAAGCAGAAATGGAAGCCTTTTAGTCAAAAGCAGATAATGTTGCTGGAACAGTCCTATAAAAAATATCAAGTATCAAAAGACCGTGGATGGATTAAGCTAGATAATAATTTTGAGGTATACCAGAATTTTTTTGTTTTGGTTTTTATATATGTATTTCATTGGTGCATAATAAGTAAGGAAAATTTAGAGTAAAATGTTGTGTGCAAAATTTTATCCAAGTAAAAATGTGTGTGCAGAAACTAATTTATAGCAAATGAACTCTTATTTGTTAGTAGGATTGACATGACTGATAGTTATTAGTACATTTTAAATCAAAATACGTTATTAAATCATATACTGTGAAACATGATTTAAATGTTTCCCTTTTGCGTTTTTATGATTTCTTCTGTTTATAAGACAGTTTCGTGGAACTTGTTTTCAGTAAGATTATGCAGAAATTAACACTGCTTATTGGAACTTTTGTTCTGTTTTGAATGATACCAATATATATTGGTAAATAAAGTCTGTGCAAAATTACTTATTTCAGTAATGAAAAATCTGTAGAAAATCCATTCAATTAAGTTCATTAAATGTGAATGATTGTTGGACTTGGGTAGATGTCACAAATATAGGTGTACTCTCTGCAGGCCCTTACAGTATTGCAGTTGAAGGTCACTTTTGCCCTAAGAAGACCCCAGAAGCTTGACTGCAATTTCTCATTTGCTTTGGTTCAGTTACACACTTCTATTTATTCTTTGATGTTTAATGGTTGGGTTTGCATTGATTACCAGAGATGCTCCCTCCCCCTCCCGACCCTCATCCCTATAAAGGTTAGCCATGCTCAAATGAAAACAAACTGACATAAATAAGCTATTAACTATTCATTGTTTAACTTTGTTAGAACAAAATTTAAGAATTACCTAGAATTACTCATTATTATTGAGATTTTTAAAAAATATATAAAACATGGTTTATTTTCTTTAACTGCAGTTTATATAATTGGAAATGTCCTCAGTTGTTTTTGTTCATCATTTTGTTCATCATTTTGGTGGAAAACTGATGATTCTGCTTCAAAGATCTCAACTGTAGATCACCTTAAGGCAGATCTTTTGGTGGGACATAGAGATTAAAATGTTTTCTCCTGGGGCGCCTGGGTGGCTCAGTGGGTTAAATCCTCTGCCTTTGGCTCAGGTCATGATCCCAGGATCCTGGGATCGAGCCCCCATCAGGCTCTCTGCTCCATGGGAAGCCTGCTTCTTCCTCTCTCTCTCTGCCTGCCTCTGCCTGCTTGTGATCTCTGTCTGTCAAATAAATAAATAAAATCTTAAAAAAAAAAAAGTTTTCTCCTTTCAGTTTGTGAGTAAATGGGTATTTAAAAGGGGCTATCCTTTAATACCAAATTATCATAAACATATGTGCTTTTTCCCCAGGTCAATTTTGATAAAGTTCCCATGGAAATGCGCCTCCCTGTTCATTGCCCAATAAAGCGAGATTTTTTATCAGGGATTCAGATTGAGTTTAAGCAGTCTCCTCACCAGAGAAGTTTAAGAGCCAGATTGTACTGGCTTCAGGTAACATTGTCATTTTCAGTTCTATAAGTATACCTAATCACTTTGGGAAACCTGGGGGTAAACATTTTTCTGCAAGACTCTAGCATACATTATAAACAGTATTTTTCTTTTTGTTTGTATATTTATTCCCTTTTCCCATGTATCCTTGTGGATTCTCTTAGTGTCTCAAAGATTGTGACTGTTGAGACTATTTAATTTGACCAGATGGCCTGCAAGAGTGTTTTCCTGCACTGAAATTGTTATTTTAAAATAATTCCTTTGAATTTGTCATGGGATCCCAAAATAAGATTTTCTCTTGTCATTCTACACAGGAGTGGACATCGGAGAACATTTTTGTCTGCTTGCTTTCTTGTTCCCTTCTTGCTTCCCTTCCTCTCTTCCTTTTAACTACTAAATACTACTTAGGACATTTTTATTCTTTTTCTTCTTTCTAATTCCATATCCTTTTTCCACTTACATTTTACTTAATTTACAAACTGTCGAAATCTCACATGATCCATAAGCACAAATATTTTGATTAAGGTGTATATTCTGCACAGTGTTAATGCACTTATGAGGAAATTAAATATTTCCTTGTAAAAGGTTGCCCTTGCTGGCATATGTATGGATTTTAGTTTTAAAGTGAGACTTCTAATAGCACCACATATACAATGCAAATATTTAATTCTGATGAAATTAGTAGCCTCTTCTATAATGTTATCTCTAAAACTAAAAGTTATTACATTATTTCAAATCCTGCTGAATTATTTTCTTTTCTTTCTTTCTTTCTTTTTTTTTTTTTTTTTTTTAAGGTTGATAGTCAGTTACCAGGTACAGTGTTTCCTGTTGTATTTCATCCTGTGGCTCCTCCAAAATCTATTGCTTTGGATTCAGGTAAAAAAAAGAAAAAAATTGAGACATCCTATTTTAAAAATTAAGTAGACATTATTTTGATACAGTATAAGGTTTGATTTTTTTCTCTGATTTTTTGGTTTTCTTTCTTCCTCTTAGAGCCCAAACCTTTCATTGATGTGAGTGTCATCACAAGATTTAATGAATACAGTAAAGTATTACAGTTCAAGTAAGTAAAGATTCCCCTATTTAATAAAGGAATTTAATACGAGAATCTATTTTGAAAATAAATTTCACTCCTGTGAGGCTGACTTCCATATAAAACTTATTTTCTACTTGAACATATGAATCTACTTATGGTTAAGTAATTTTCTATGTTGAACTTAATATAATAGTCCCTCTATATTTTAAGGTGTAAAATTCCTTAACCACTTTTCTTCTTTGTAATTCCAATTAGAATATAAAATAGCCAGTGAAATATAAATGGTGTATGTATTTGTGAAATGTGCTCTTGAAACAATTGCTGTAGCCCTTAAAAATGGAATAATACATGCTATATCATCTAATTGTATTTGTCTCTTCTGTAACATGATAAATATGGGATTTGGGACTTTAAATGCTAAGTATCAATACAGCAGTATTACCACCAGTGAAATCTTAACTCTAGTGGGGGAAAAAAAACAGCTCAGTTAAGGATACCTTGAACTTGTTAACGTAACACTTTTTTTTAAAGACGTGAAGGTGTAAAAATCTTGTTGTGACTTCTGGCCAAAATCAGAGTTTAACATTGAACAGAAACGCTTTTCTGTCTTTTTTTTTTTTTCTCCTTTTCTGTCTTTTAAAAAATGTTTTTCCTCAGGTATTTTATGGTCCTCATTCAGGAAATGGCCTTGAAAGTTGATCAGGGGTTTCTAGGAGCTATTATTGCACTGTTTACCCCATCAACGGACCCTGAAGCTGAAAGAAAACGGGTAACAATTTTTATTTCTTGGGAAAATTATAAACTAAAAAAAAAAAAAAAAATCAGCCATTCCTTGAACTAATTAGAGAAAAAAATTAAAATCCTAATTCTTGATTTCATTTTTTTCAGACAAAGTTAATCCAACAAGATATTGATGCTCTAAATACAGAGTTAATGGAGACATCAATGACTGATATGTCAGTTCTTAGTTTTTTTGAACATTTCCATATTTCTCCTGTTAAGGTTTGTTATAATTATTATTTTTAAAATTGTGCAGAATTATAAGATTTTTAAAGGCTCTGTGTATAAATGTGTGTTTTAATTTGCATCACATATTTGGTGGGAATTTTGTTTGATTAATTGAAATAATTAAGACAATTCTCTGTAACATATGTACAACCATAATTCCCACAGAGAAACCTTCAGAGCATGTTCTCTAGTCTTGAATTAATAACCCCTTTATTCAAGGAAGGAGCTGACAAAAGCATTTCTTAATTAAGCGAAGAAGTGCTCACCAACATTTAATGTTTTGGTTACACTTTGTAACTACTATCACTGTCTAAACAGAGAGCTATAATGGGTGCCCTAACCAGAATGTGAAACCGCTGAAGTAGGTATTATACTGTTGATGTGGTGTTTTTCCCCCTTCCAAAATTTGATTGTAACTAAGGGAGTGGAAAATTGGATACCTTTCACTTGCCTGATTTTGTACTTTGTGAACCCATTTACTTTTCTCCTTTTGTTGTTCTTTCTAGGTTTTATAGGAAGAGGTGACTGCTTAGTAAATTCACAAATGCCACCAACCATAACTCTCTACACTTGTGTAATGGGCCAGATTTACAATTAAGTAACTCTAAAATATTGATGATCCTTTACTTTCTCAAAAACTCTTCACAGCACATTATTTTCAATTGCATACACCAATCCTTTTGGCTAAGTAAATTAATTTATAAAACAGAATTGAATTATTATTTTAAATTGACACACTAGTTTGGTAGTATTAGACATTTATAGTGTAAGGTTTAAAATTTATATAATTTCATGTAGTAGGTTATACACAATTTCTCTTTCATTATCAAGTGAAAATCACTTATGAGTTTGAACAATACCTTCAACAAATATTTGCTGAATACCTACTATCAAAGTTGCTCTGGAATGTCTAAAATGACTTCCGGGAATTTGTAATCTCAGGGGAGTTTTAAAGATTGTTAATTTATCGATTCATGATTTTACGCATGTTGGGAATTACACCATGAGGTTGAGTAATTAAGATCATGAACTGTAGTTGTTTTCTTATTCCATGGTGACTTTGCCTTAGGGAAAGGTTGGACCTCTGTCCACCTAAGCTGACCTTTCCTGGATCTGTATACTCTCTGACTCTGCAGTGGGCATAAGTCCACATCAAAAGAACAAACAAAACAAAACCCCAAACCAGGCTTTCCCGCTTTTACCCCACGTCTCCTCTGTTGAGCTCTACCTTGGTTAGGTAAAATGCAGAATAAGAGAGGAGAGTCATCTGATTTATTAGTTGCCTTTATAGACTACCTTCTGCCTGTGTCTTTTGCCACTATTGCACTATCGATGATACAGCACAAAGTAGAAGCTAAATGAGAATGTGAAAATCTCATGCTTCAGTACTGAGTTAAGGAGTCTGTGGAGGCTGAAACCTTATTACTTCTTAAAAATTTATTTAGCAACGTGCTAATTGTTGCTGTAATTGTCACGTTGTTGTTACTTATTATTATTGTATAATTATAATTGTTATTATTAATTATTGCCATAAATTATTTACCTTAGTTGGATGAAAATATTATTTTGACTGGTAGACATGTTTTGTATGCCAGTTGACATGTTTTTCTTCTTAATATGATTATACTATTTTTGTAAAGTGTTTTGAGCCCCTCCATATAAGCACAATGGTCTTTATACACTTTAGATAAAATTTTAGTTCTTTGAAACAATCTAATTTGAATAATATCAAAAAGCAAATGTGAGAATCAGGTATTAGTGAGTTATCCTGTGTGGTGTGTAGAGTAACAAATAATAGCTTTCCTTAGGACTCTGAAAGATACAGCATCTGTTTGTATCTGGAAGATCTGATTCCTATGTATGTAAATTTTTTGTTTTTGTTTTTAGTTTTTATTTATGAAACATTATTTTTCTTTTAGTTGCATTTAAGTCTGTCCTTGGGTAGTGGAGGTGAAGAGTCAGACAAAGAAAAACAGGAAATGATTGCAATTCATTCTGTCAATCTGCTACTGAAAAGCATAGGTGCTACTCTGACTGATGTGGATGACCTAATATTCAAGTAAGATTTATGCTAAAGTAGATGGGGAGGGTTTTCTACCAAGGTTATGTTTCTGAATATTACTTCTGCCCAAGTGGGCTAGAATGTTAGCTTAGAAAATGCTAATTCTCACTATATTTGAAGCTTGGCCCCTTTCTGATTATGCATTTTAGATAATGCTTATTTTACTTTTAAAGAGTTTTATATTTTCAAAAAAAAAGATTTATATTTTCTTCAGTTTTTCAATGTTGATAATACATGAATATAGAATAAAAATGGAGTTATTTTAGTAGTAGCTTATAAATTGACCATGTTTTAAAGCAGGCTTATATTTAGAAATATGTAGCAGTATGGTGAGATTTCAGTATAATTGTATGGAAAATTATAGAAAATACCTCTTTGTAGCATTTAATCTGAGAATACTTACATGTGCTAGATATATGTGAATTCAATGAATGTTTATTGAATTGAATATTGAGCAATGATATTGGAACAAGTAGTTTCTTTGGAGAAAAAAAAAGCCCATTTGTATTATTTCCACCTTACACATATCTGGGACGCCTGGGTGGCTCAGTTGGTTGAGCGGCTGCCTTCGGCTGAGGTCCTTCAATCCCAGCGTCCTGGGATCGAGTCCCACATTGGGCTCCTTGCTTGGCGGGGAGCCTGCTTCTCCCTCTGCCTCTGCCTGCCACTCTCTCGGTGCTCCCTCTCACTTTCTCCCTCTCTCTGACAAATAAATTAAAAAATTTAAAAAAAAAAAAGAAAAAGAAAAAGACTGAGGGAGATATCAATGTTAATTGTCAGATCTCGAGTAAAGGAAGTCTTCTCAGTGTAAAAGCAATGGGAAAACCTGCAGTGGAAAATACAAGATAGATTTGACTACATAACAAACACTTCACAAAATAAAATCAGTGGAAACAATTAGAAAATGAATTGGGAAAATATAATGACGAGTATGACAGAAGATTGATAGTCTTAATATTAAACATTGGTAGACAAGAGAAGATTGATAGTCTTAATATTAAACATTGGTAAGACAAACCTAAAGATTCCATTGCCGGGGTACCTGGGTGGCTCAGTCATTAAGTGGCTGCCTTCAGCTCAGGTTGTGATCCCAGAGTCTTGGGATCCAGCCCCTGCTCGGTGGCAGAAAGACTGCTTCTCCCTGTTGCACTCCTCCCTGCTTGTGTGCCCTCTCTCACTGTGTCTCTCTCCGTCAAATAAATAAATAAAATCTTTAAAAAAGAAGATTCCAGTGCCATAATTGCTAGCAGACAATAAGGGAGAATTTGCAAAAGGGAAGATACAGCAGCTGATAGATATTTGAAATGCTCAGCTTTATCATTTATCACATAATATATGCAAATTAAAAGCAAATTATCAAAGATTTCAAAATATGAATAATCAATACTAGAGAGGGTTGGGTCTAATAAATGGGAATTTTTAACTATTTGTATGAGTGGAAAGATTTTATATATCTTTATCTATATATATTGATACATATCTCAAAGCCTCACATTTTTTTTTTAGTAGTTTTTAACTCTGTAGTTCTTTTTTTGGGAATTCAGTCCAAAAAATAATCATGAAATACAACCAAAGAGTTATATTCAAAATTTACATATGGCAGTCCTAATTATTATTGTCAAGATTTGGAAATGTCTGACAGTGGGAGAATTGTTTTGTTATGACACTTCCACATGATGGAATGCTAAGCATCCATTAAAAATGGTTACATAGAATTTTGAAAACCTGAGAAATACTTATTCACAATATTGAGTATAAAAATGCATACAAAATGTTTTAAATATTTTTGAATTGGATAGAAAAGAAATCAAAGTGGGAAAATGTCAAGGAAAAAAAACCCTAAAAAATCCACTGTATGATGAGATTATGGTTGAGTTTTTCAAACTTTTTACTCTTTGTGTAGTTATGAAAGACTTGTATGAGAATGTGCTACTTTTTTTAAAAGATTTTATTTATTTATTTGACACAGAGATAGCACAAGTAAGTAGAGCGGCAGGCACAGGGAGAGAGAGAAGCAGGCTCTCTGCTGAGCAGGGAGTCTGATGCAGGGCTCAATCCCAGGACCCTGGAATCATGACCTGAGCCGAAGGCAAATGCTTAACTGACTGAGCCACCCAGGCACCCAAGAGTGTGCTACTTTTTTTTTTGTTTTAAAGATTTTATTTATTTATTTGACAGACAGAGATCACAAGTAGGCAGAGAGGCAGGCAGAGAGAGAGGAGGAAGCAGGCTCCCCGCCGAGCAGAGAGCCTGATGCGGGGCTCGATCCCAGGACCCTGAGATCATGACCTGAGCCGAAGGCAGAGGCTTTAACCCACTGAGCCACCCAGGTGCCCCGAGTGTGCTACTTTTACAGTAGTTTTGTTACCATGATATGAAGATCTCAAACATAAAATATATGTGGCAGATCTACAAATCGAACTGTGAAGGATTAGCAATGATTAATTTATCATTGAAATTTTAAGTCTATTTCTTTCAGAATGTAATCACCGTGCTTTGAATCTTTCTTTCTCCTCCCAGACTTGCTTATTATGAACTTCGGTATCAGTTTTACAAGAAAGATCAGCTCATGTGGAGTGTTGTTAGACATTACAGTGAACAGGTAATTTTCTGTCATAGTAGCTAACAAGGAATATACGTCATAAAGTATCAGACAACACATTTGTATGTGACGGCACATTGTGCAAAATCATTTATCTAATTTACTTCAATTTGCATTCTCATTACTTCATAGTTTTCCTGAATGATTAATTTCTATGTCTTTAGTTCTTTCCTCTCTGTATAAAAGTTTTTGAAATTTTCCTCTGGTGCCCTTTTTCCTTTGCAATTATACATTTGCCACTTTGGGAAAGAATACTGATATAGGAGGCATCACACTTATTTCGTAAATGTCTCCAGTTTCTCAGCACAGTCTAATAGAGTCAGGAGAGGAATTCTAGGCCAGGCTCTTTTCCACGCCTCGGTTACTCCATGGCTTGAATTGGATGCAGAGGTGTAGTAGCTGTTTTCAGGGTGGTAGGGTACCATTGTTGCACCATGGAACTTCAGGGCGGCGGTACCCTTTCCCGCCTCTGCTGGGAGGTCTTTTCTCCTACAGTATAAATAGACCTTATGGTTATTACGTGTTCAAATAAGGATGTATTTTCACTTGTGTTTTGTTTCGGTTATCTATTATTTCCCCATCTAGTTTCATTATAATAGTGATAGTAACATAATAATAAAAATAAGTAAAAAATAATTTTAAAGTAACTATTATTGAATTATATATTCATTTAATATGTGTACTCAGCCATGCAAAGTCAGTGTAATTTACCTCGCATTTTTTATATGAGAAGACTGAGGTCCTATTATAGAGACTAACTGACCTGTCCAAGATTACATAGCTGATAACTGGCAGACGAGCATAATGTCTGGCACATAGTGAAAGATCAGTTAATGGATATAGTTATGGTTATTCTGCATTGATTTCCTTTAACAATCTTATGTAGTCAGTACTCTCCTTTCTTCCCGAGGCATCATGATATGGTGTTATTCTGCATTGATTTCCTTTAACAATCTCATGTAGTCAGTACTCTCCTTTCTTCCCGAGGCATCATGATATGGTTTCTTACAAGAGTAGTAAAGGACTTACTGTACGTTTTTTTCTCTTTAGTTCTTGAAACAGATGTATGTCCTTGTATTGGGCTTAGATGTGCTTGGAAACCCATTTGGATTAATTAGAGGTCTATCTGAAGGAGTTGAAGCTTTTTTCTATGAACCCTTCCAGGTATTGATCTTTTATTTATTTTAAGTATAGGTACAGAAATTGTTATTCTGTTTTTTTCAATGACAAATAAGTTGTATTTTAAGTGTATCTGGGAATTGAATAATGTTCAGATAACAAAAATACGTGAACATCATATTTATTTAAAATTATGTGAGATGACTTTAAAAGACTGTTGTAGAATTAATTGAGCACTTCTAATGTCTGGGAGATAAAACATGCCCACATTTTCCAGGATTTCACACGGTTATAAGGAATAATGCTAGGTAATTTAACACCATTTCAAGGCTGTTTCACCACTATGGAAAGGACTCAGGGGATAAGAAACGCTGACTTCATTTTGTATTCAAGCTCTCCTCTAACCTGTTTACCTCCATTGGGTGGAGGAACTCAGGAACCCTAAGTAGTGAGGGTTTAACAGGACAACACAGTATTTCTCTGGCAGTATTTGAGTTAGAGGGTGAAAACTGGTATCATGGTGTTTGTGGATCTTTACAGATTCTCTGTCTTCGCGGAAACCTTGAAATATTAGATGAAAAATCTTACGATTATTTAAATTTTAAATAGCAAACTTTTCTCTTTTTTCTTTTCTTTTTTTGGTCAGGGTGCTGTTCAAGGCCCTGAAGAATTTGCTGAGGGGTTAGTGATTGGAGTAAGAAGTCTCTTTGGACACACTGTAGGTATGGATCACCTATTTATTTATATAAATATATGTATTTTTATTGTAATTATTCTAAAATTCATTGTTTATGAAAAATAAAGAGGATCAGTTTTCTAATAATCCCTTTTAAAAGATGTGTTCCCTTTTTCTTAAATGGAAAATAACAGCCTTGCTGGGTTTGTTTATATGTCTTTGTAGCATTGGATCAATGTGCTTTTTTCTATACAATACTTTTTAGAATAGTTTTAGGTTTACAGAAAATTTTTGGAGAATCAGTTTACTTTGAATAGTTTTATTCTTCTTGATAAATGGGAAATGATAAAAATACATTTCTGTATGTTTGTATAGGAGAGAGAATCTGAAGCATTTGTTTAAAGCAGTGGTGTGCCGTATACTGTGTTAACGGTCTTTGAAAAAACAATGTGACTAACTTCTCTGGGTCTTCCGATAGGTGGCGCAGCAGGAGTTGTATCTCGCATCACCGGTTCTGTTGGAAAAGGTTTGGCAGCAATTACAATGGACAAGGAATATCAACAAAAAAGAAGAGAAGAGATGGGTCGACAGCCTAAAGATTTTGGAGACAGCCTGGCCAGAGGAGGAAAGGGCTTCTTGCTTGTAAGTCTCTTACAGAATCTTCAAGAAGCCGTGAAGTTTGATATACACTTTATAAATGTACTTCAAATGGTTTTTTTCAACTTGGAATATTACTTGTGAGTCGAGGTCTGTCTGTCACAGTAGCAGTAGTGATATTGTGTACTTTTCTGCTCTCCTTCCCTGAGATCACTATCACATCTATTCCCCAAATCCCAGACTTAGTTTGGCACTTGGGCTGGAGTGAGAGCTCTGTGATGATGGCCACTTAGCACTCTTCTGGAAGGCAAAGAAGCAAAGCAGAGAGAAATACTGTACCTTATGGTAGCTAGAGAGAGGAGGAGTTGTTCAGGTCAGTATCGCCAGTTGACCATTTCTGCGGAAGGAGAGGTATACAAGCTAAGTGTTTGTAAACCAGGAGCTGCCTTTCACTGTTTGTCAGTACTTTAAAATTATAGAAGTAATATATGAATATTCTCCGTATAAGTAATTATAAGAACTTGTAAGTTCTCCTTTTACTAAGTAATGGGAATAGTATAGGTAAAGCTATAAGGTACTATTTGATTACCCTCGCCTCTTCCCAGAAATATCTAATCTTCTCAACAGTGTGTATACTTTAGTTCTTTTTCTGTGCATTTGTATAATGTACAGGTGGTTTTAATTTTGGAAATAACTTCAGGAACTGTAACTTCTGTGTTTGTACCAGGGTTGTATGTTGTCTAATTGAAAGTGCCTTACTTGTCAAACTATTTGCATACTTCACAGTTCCCTTCATTTTCAGTTTTCCACACTTCTGCTAAATTACAAAGTAATTTCATTAAAATTTATATTAGATTTTAGGGATTATTTGGGCCAACTCATTGATTTTACTGGTATGGAAACTGAGGTTTAAAGAGAGTGAATCAATTTCCCATGGTTATATAGCTGATTGGTGCCAGAGCTAGATGTAGAATCTTTTCATCTGATTTCCCATTCTTTCTGTTATGTAACTTCTACAAAGTGCTTTTGTTTAAAATTTGCTATTGTATAATATTTTTAAAATCGTGCATAATATTTTAATATTATTAAATATATTAATATACCATTATATATTAACTATAAATATATTTAATATTTTAAAATATTTTACTATTTTAAAAATCATCATAATATTTTAAAAATCACTTAGGTGCATGTTCACATTATCAAGTAAGTCCTCATTCTTTAAAAAAAGTTATTTCTAGTATGTATGTAGAGACCTCTAGTGGTTGACTTAAAATTAAGCACCTTCCATTCAGGTTTATGATTGATCTGTCTTTCAGGGAGTTGTTGGTGGAGTGACTGGGATAATAACAAAACCTGTGGAAGGTAAGTTGAGAATGTTTCCTTCCAGTGCAAAGTCTGAGGAGTTGATATATAATAAACATAAGAGATGTTATTGCTACTAGTTATATGAGAGAATTTCTGATTTCATGTTCATAGTCTTAAATTGTTTTTTAATGAAAGCACTTTCTTCAGAAAGTTGAAAGAGTCTAATAAGTAATAGACTCTGACTCAGACTTTGAATGTTATTTTCAGCAGGATAATAGTTAAAGTAGGTTCCTTTAGGTCCTCAATAGCAATTGATTCGTTTTTTAAAAATCCTATTAAAAAAGTACTTTATTCAGTCAAAACCCCTTCTTTGCAGAAATTGACAAACTGATTCTACAATGTGTATGGGAATTCAAGTGGCCCCAAATAGCTGCACCAGTCTTGAAAAAGAACCAAGTTAGAGAACTTATACTGTCCAATTTAAAACTTACCATAAAGGTGTAGTAGCTAAGATAGTGTGTTACTGGCATATGGTTAGACATACAGATCAGTGGAATATATTTGAGATTCCAGAAATAAACATAATAAAAACTTTGTGGTCAATTAATTTTCAACAAGGGTGCCAAGATAATTCCACGAAGAATTACCTTTTCAACAAATGGTGCTGGAACACCTGGATATAAACATAGAATTAATGTGTCTGGCAACAACTCCACTTCTAGGTATATACCCAAGAGAATAGAAAACATAAGTTCACTCAAAAACTTACATATAGGGGCTCCTGGTGGCTCAGTGGGTTGAAGCCTCTGCCTTCCGCTCAGGTCATGGTCCCAGGGTCCTGGGATCGAGTCCCGCATCCGGCTCTCTGCTCAGCAGGGAGCCTGCTTCCTTCTCTCTCTCTCTCTGCCTGCCTCTCTGCCTACTTGTGATCTCTATCTGTCAAATAAATTTTTTTTTTAAATCTTAAAAAAAACTTACACAGAAATGTTCACAGGACATAATAGAATGTGGTAGCAACCTAAATGACTATCAACTAAAGCATAATTAAACAAAACATGGTATTCCTTAAAATGGGATAGTATCCAGCTGTAAAAAGAAATCAAGTGCTGATACAAGTACAAGATGGATGAACCTTGAACACACGTTGCTAGGTGAAAACAGCCAGCCACAAACACCACATATTGTTTAAGTCTATTTGTAGGAAATGTCCAGAATGGGCCAATCCACAGAGACAGAAAGTAGGTTAGTGGTTGCCTGGTTCCAGGGATTAGAGAGGAGGGAGCTAAATTGCACAGGACCAGGAGAAGATGGGTTGAGGGAAGTGGAGAATGATGCTAATGGTCGTGGGTTTCTTTTTGAGATGATGTAAATTTTCTAAAATTGATTTGTGGTGATGGTTGCACACACTAAAATACCAAAAACATTTAATTTGTACATTTAAATTGGTCAGTTATATGGTATATATTGTAATTCAATAAAGTTCTTATATTTTTTAAAAAAGTACACTCCTTGAAAAATCTCCTGAAGGTAGACCAAAAGAGAAAATTTTCAGGTCATTTCTGAAACCTCCAATTCTTAGGTCTAAGAATCAGTGGTAGTAAAACTCATGCATGACTCAGGATGACTTGAAGGATGTGGGCCCTGCTTCTGGAGTTTCTGATTCAGGAGGTCTGGGGCAGGGCCCAATAATGTGTGTTTTTAACAAACTTTGAAAACCACTGTTTTTTTTTACATGTTAGGATTAAATTTAACTTCTTTAGAAAACCAAAATCTAGAAACTCCCTGGGTAAAACATTTCTATATTTGGCTCAGGCTTTCATTGAGTTCAAACTTGCTAATTTTAAAATATCTTTATACATTCATTGTCCTTGGTTCTACAAAGGTGCCAAGAAGGAAGGAGCTGCTGGATTCTTCAAAGGAATTGGAAAGGGGCTTGTGGGTGCTGTGGCTCGTCCAACTGGTGGAATCATAGACATGGCCAGCAGCACCTTCCAAGGAATTCAGAGGTAATTAGGTGCACATACCATGTGCAAGGTATGTGTCTGTGTGCTAATGGTTTGCTAGAATTACATAAACAGGTTAAAACTTTGCATGCTCTTCAGGACGTTGAAGTAAAAGGTATGACCGATTCACAGGGTGGGGTGCCACCAGAGAAGAGTAAGAAGAGACGGTTTTTATGGTTCACTTTCTCTTTTGTTCAACAAATGTTCATTGGTACCTACTATATGCCAGGCGCCCTGTGCTAGCTGCTTGCACAAAGAGTGTGCAGCCTAGTCTGTGCCTTTGTTATTTTGTTATTGTCTTTTCTTACAGGAAAGGTGGGGGAACTTGGAGTCCAACAGACTTGGTTTTAATACTTGTCACATTATAATGGGCACATTATTTAAAATTACTCTGTTTTTATCAAAATTGATGTAGTATGGAATGTAGTACAGTATTTAATCTACATGTGTATTTGTATGTATTATTTTGAAAGATTCTGAAGTATTTTCTTATATTTACTCTGCTGCCTTATACAGAGCAGCAGAATCAACTGAGGAAGTGTCCAGGCTCCGTCCCCCTCGTTTCATCCACGAGGACGGCATCATTCGCCCATATGAAAGACAGGAATCCGAGGGCTCTGATTTATTTGAGGTATAAATTCTCTTCTTCATGGTCATGGGTAAAATTTAGTATTAAAGATTTCTAGGATGAGGATTTCGTGGGTGGTTCTTAAAGTTCCTGATTCATGAACTTCTTTAAGGATTACACCAGGGAATGTGATTTGTAGAGTAGAACTTATTATTTATTTTTTATGTTTGCATAATGTGTTAAAAGGGAATGACTGGTAATTTTTTTCTGCACAGGAACAAAGCCTTTCTGTGCAGAAAGGATAATGTTAAAAGAAGCCATAGGCATTATCACTGTTTGTGTGGTAGCTCATTTAGTTAACGGTTAACTTCGGTCTCTACTTTAAAGCTTTATGGGCTAGCTACTTTATGGGAATTCCACTGCTTCCTTTTCTCCCAGCCAAATTAATCTTTGGATTACTCTGTAAATCTAGATTTATTCAGGTAAACAGAAGCTGGAGGAGAAAAAAAAAAAGATTATGCACAATTACAGTCTTTTTAAACCTTAAAAATATTTTAAGGTGGATTTTTTGGCTTTTATTTTAGTTTTAACTTTACTACATTTAAATAATATATACTTATGTAAATTGCTTTTCTTCCTTGACTGGAATTCCCTTGCCCCAAAAATGTATTAATATTTTCCTACTTTGACTTCAAAATAATACAACTCTTCATTGTTCTTAGCCTTTGGTTTTTATTGTATGTGATTACATTTTATCTTTCTGCATGCTTCTAACTTTACTTTCTTTCTTTTTCTGTCTACACAGCAAGAACCGGAAATACAAGAGTAAATGTTTCCTATACTACTACTTGATTTCATCCTTAAAAATCAAAACAAACTGTGGTATTAATTGACTGTCTTTGATTTATTTAGATTGAGTGTTCATTTCAGTGAACTTTTCTTTACAACTCTGCCCTTTCTCTCAAATTTTTATTGTAGTGTCTTGACTACACACAAAGATTATTGCTGGTAATCCTGCACAGTAATAAGGGATCAGTATAAAAGATTAAAGTGTGTAGGAAATTAACACTTCTCTTTTTTTATTTTTTATTTTTTTAAAAAGATTTTATTTATTTATTTGTCAGAGAGAGAGGGAGCACAGGCAGACAGAGTGGCAGGCAGAGGCAGAGGGAGAAGCAGGCTCCCTGCCGAGCAAGGAGCCTGATGTGGGACTCGATCCCAGGACGCTGGGATCATGACCTGAGCCGAAGGCAGCTGCTTCAACTGAGCATCCCAGGCGTCCCTGCACTTCTCTTTTTTTAGTTGGTAAAAGACTTTCTTGTGTCCAGAAGCAGACAATTTTACTATCATTTTGAAAATGTTATCTTTTCTTATGGTATTCATGTACTTTCAGGTAAAGTTGAAAAATAAGGACAATTCTCCTGTCCAGTCTATTATGTCTTCTTTACATTTGTGAGTCATGATGATGGAATTACATAATTATGTTTCACATTTCACACGATATTGACTCAAATTATGGGGCTGTTAACTGGGGCATGTGTTTTAATAATTGAAATATAGGTTGCTGTTGCTCTGGCCTTAGACCTCAAATAAGAGTTGAGACGTGAATTTTGAGATTTTCCTTAATCTCTTTTTTCTTTTTTTACCTCTCAGTACTCTTGCTGGTTAAATGGCAATCATTTTATAATTATATACATTCTCAGCCATTAGCATTTTTGCTTTTCAGAACTTGAATCTCCTTGTTGGTGATACTTAATTCACAATTAGTGTTTTAATTGACATAAACAGAAGTTGAACATGTAATTAGGCAAACTATTTATGTGTCCCCTGAATTTATAAATATCTTTATTTTTTATAGATATCTTTATTTTTAAAAACCAATCATTTTTGTTTTTGAGTTCTTAAAGAGGATTTGTTACCTTAGTGAAAATAAAAATAATTCTAAACTATTATTTTGAAGTTAGTACCCTCATAGTTCTGAAAATAAATTGTGTTTTGATTTCTCTCCTTATTATGAATGATAGAAATGTTTGATTTGATTTAGCAGCATCTTATCTGGCAACTTTCATTCTTTTCCCCAAAATTGAAACCAAAGTGTACACTTATATTTAATGTGCCATCCATTTGGAGAGAGTGAAACTGCTGACATATGACTGTTCAGTTGGATTATATACTGTTTAAACTGCAGTTACCAAAAAGAATAAATTGAATCCTTCTTATTTAAAACAAGGACTTTAAAGAAGAAAGAATGACAGCCAAAGATCAGCCGAAAACCATAGCTGACAAACTTTTCTTGTGCCTAGATAATAGAGGGTTGGCAAAAATGTCACCGCATGTACAGTTTCTCCAAGCACAATAACTAATTCAAGATGCTGTCTTAAATCATCACTAATAATTAGCCTTCCTTCTTAGGTAAAAGTAACGATTTTTAATTTTCCTGGATTTATTACAATTTTAATAAGACTTGACTTTTGGGAAATTGTATAACTTGTTTAAATTTTTTTCTTATGGTTTGTTTTTTGTTTGTTTAGCTCTTTATGTTATTAACCTTGTGATTTCCCTTTTAACAATCGCATGTTCCTAAGCACAAAATTCAAGTAACTTTTTATTATTTTAGTTAAATATATCTTGTCTGGTTTATTAGTCTTTGTTGTGATATCAGACAGCCTTTTAAACTTTAATATATTATTATAGTTATGGGAAAAAATAGAATGGTTGTACATTACTGAGAGGACTTGGTAATTTTTTTCCATGGGTGACAGGATACACATGGATAGTTAAATTCAGGCTATTTCATTCCTTGCCTGTCTTACTATAATCACTTATGTATGAAGTATTTATTGATTATCTAAACTGTGCTGGATATACAAAAGAAATAAGACTTCAGTCCTTAAGGGACCAAGTATAACAAAACATGTAAATATTAAAGAGCACTATAGTGTAAAATTCTGTCCTCTCAGCCATTACTGTAACAAGGGTACATTCTAAATAATATATTTGGGAATCTTTTCATTTACCCCCTATTCTTTTTCCTTTGAGTATTGCTCTGTATTCTTTACTCAGCTTTGAAAGTTACTAAATCATATACTATGTTTTCATAGGATATACTTTACTGCTTATCTTTTATTCTCCTAAGATCATTACTGTTTATGCATACATATATATGTACACATACACACATATATAGCCAATTTTTGTTTAATATTCTTTTGGTTCACATAGTTAGGACTGTAATATTTAAAATAGTGTTCATTGCTTTTTTATTTTAATTATATTTTTCCATTTTCATAGAAATGCTTCATTCTTAATTCTTGCATTACCATCTCTTGAAATAACTTTACAGTGTGTATTTGACCATTCCAAGTTGTTGGCATTAAAGATGCTTCTGTTATTTTACTAACAGTAATAATTCTGTGATAAACATCATTATACAAATTGCCTTTCATGTGTTATTCCCTTAGACTTTAATTGAAAATATTGAATGCTCTTGCTAAAATATTGTAAATTCTTCAAGTTGCATTTTTGGGAAGGGAGAATGAATATTTTATCAGCTAATCTGGTTTCCTGCTACCATCAGTGACTGAATATCTTAATCTGATCTCAGAGTGTAGTGGATTTTAGTCGTGCTGAAAACAGTTTCTGTAGTGTAGTATGATGCTAAATTATGCTTTAAAAGTGGTTCAAAGCACAACAGCCTGAGAACTAATGAAAATGCCTACAAGATGGAGAGTGGGTAGTATTTCTTTTACATTGCATCTCCGATCTAAATATTTTAACATTTAAATTTCAAAGCTGAAAATAAATGTACTGAATTGTTCTATTCATTTCCCATTTTCTCTTCATTAAACAACTTAAGGTATAAATGTTAAAAGGTTTTAGCTAATTCTCACAGACAAGATGTAAAACAAGTGACTTAAATCCCACTTTTCTCTAAGACTCATTCTGAGGATGAGATCCCACTTCTTTGGGGATTCATCTTCTGTGTTCCTTGCCTTTCATAATTGTCAAGGAATGACTGAACTGAAGATTTTTGAAAAAATGTGTATGTGAGCATTGAAATAACAACAAATGTGCTTTCTCTGCTTGTGATTATTATTGATTATGTTATCCTTTTAATAATATTGATGTTGTATTCTTGGTTATAAACGTTTCAGTCTTATTTATTGGGTATGTTTATGTTCTGTAGTTTCATATACATTATATCATATATCTTTAATCATGCATTATAGATAATGTCAACAATATTTCATTAGCATTGATTATAAAAAATAACTCATTCATTTTTTAATGTGTGCTAATTCAAATCACAATAGTTTGGAGGTAGTTGAAATGAAAATAAATGTATTTTAATGTGCTGCTATTTATACTTGTTTATTGTCTTATGCTTGTTTATTGTCTTTAGCAATAAATTGTGCCAGCTATTTGAAATCTTAGAAATTCTTCATGTTTGTGTTAATATTGACATTATATTTTCTTTTCTATCAAGAATATAATTTGTTACATACATGTACTTTTCATGCATGTTAAATCTATAAGACCAAATACTCAAAACCACTAAATATCAGTTATCATGGAATTTTATTATGTGTATATCTATCTCTGTGTAAATCAGTGGTTCTTAACCTCTCACAGAGCACTTAAAAAAATCTATTGAAAAATATGAACCATTTTCTGAAAAAAGTTGCAGAACCACATTTTCAAAATGTTATATGCTATTTTAGGTGGATCATAGACCTCCCAGAGTCCTTCCATGGACCAGAGATTAAGAAGCCCTGTAATGTTAATGTCACACTATATTAGTGTATGTTCATATTCCATTAATAAAAATCTGTGATTATTTCTGCTAGATATTTTTAAACCTGAGTTATCACAGGATGAGGTGTATTTTATCAGAAGATCCCTTAGTAAGCATTTAATACAGATTTGTCTTTTAAGGCACAGTGGAAGTTAATTTATGAACATGCTGTGAATATTTTTCTAGCTTCATGTGCCAGTATTGTGCTTTTGTTTCTAATAATTTTTTCCCTAACTAGCACTGTTACTATAATTAACTAATACATAGTGTTGGAAATACTATTTGGATGGTTGTACTATGCAAATCTTGAGTCTTGTTTTCTTTTCAGAATCGTATCAAAAAGTTAGAAGGAGAGACTTATCGATACCACTGTGCTATTTCTGGAAGCAAGAAGACAATTCTTATGGTTACAAATAGGTATTGACTTCAAGTGACATTTTTTCAAATGCAAACTACATAGATGATAAGAATTTTGAAAACTTAAATGGCAGGGGATTTAGAGAACTATACTTAAATTGTAAAATGTTCATTGTCTTTAAGTCACAAAAATACAATCTAGATGGGTCCTTTGAGGTTATCCGTTCCAACGCTCTCATTTTGGAGATGTTGAAACTGAGACTCTGTATGGCTTAGGGGGTTATCCCAGTACATAGCTACTGAGTGGAGTCTAGAATGGACTTCGTAGGTGTAGTCATACTGTTGCATGTGAATTGTAAATCCAGCTATGGAGACTGAATTCATGAATCACTTTTTCTTACTAGGTTTTATTTTAGATGATTAGCATACCTTTTTTTTCCCCTGCCCTTTCTATTTTATTTTTTATAAACAAATAATGTATTTTTATCGCCAGGGGTACATGTCTGTGAATCGCCAGGTTTACACACTTCACAGCACTAACCATAGCACATACCCTCCCCAATGTCCATAACCCCACCCCCCTCCCGATTCCCCTCCCCCCAGCAACCCTCAGTTTGTTTTGTGAGATTAAGAGTCACTTATGGTTTGTCTCCCTCACGATCCCATCTTGTTTCTTTTCTTCTTTTCCTATCCCCCCAACTTCCCATGTTGCATCTCCACTTCCTCATATCAGGGAGATCATATGATAGTTGTCTTTCTCCGATTGACTTATTTCACTAAGCATGATACCCTCTAGTTCCATCCACGTCGTTGCAAATGGCAAGATTTCATTTCTTTTGATGGCTGCATAGTATTCCATTGTGTATATATACCACATCTTCTTTATCCACTCATCCGTCGATGGACATCTAGGTTCTTTCCATAGTTTGGCTATTGTAGACATTGCTGCTATAAACATTCGGGTGCACGTGCCCCTTCGGATCACTACGTTTGTATCTTTAGGGTAAATACACATTTAATGCAATCCCTATCAAAATCCCACCCATTTTTTTCAGAGAAATGGAACAAATAATCCTAGCATACCTTTTTTAAGGGTGATGATATTTCCATGTGTTTTTTCTAATTTTTTTCTAAGTGTCTTGGGAGTGGTAGATAATTTTTCCAAATAAAAGAACTTAAACTACTAGGTTAATTTTCCTGAGACTTTTTCCTATATCACTTATTTCTTTTTTTTTTTTTAAAGATTTTATTCATTTATTTGACAGACAGAAATCACAAGTACACAGAGAGGCAGGCAGAGAGAGAGGAGGAAGCAGGCTCCCTGCTGAGAAGAGAGCCTGATGCGGGGCTTGATCCCAGGACCCTGAGATCATGACCTGAGCTGAAGGCAGAGGCTTTAACCCACTGAGCCACCCAGGCACCCTATATCACTTATTTCAAAATGACTATTATATGTTAATAGTTTTCAAAACCTTCTAAGTTATGTATTTCATAGGACTAAGAGTACTTACGGTAGGCAGAAATCTGTATTAAATTCCTTACTACTGCATCGAAATATATTTGGATGGGAAAAAGAAAAAGGAAAACTAAAATGACAGGATTCTGACTTAAACTACAAGCTTTTTCAAGGAGTTAATTAGTCATATGATTTGCCCATTAAGTAAAAATATTCACAAGACAATCTAAAAAGTGCTTTTTACTGACTGGACAAGTAATCATTTATTTTTTGTGCCCATAATTTTATATTTGATCTATTAGATTAGGCCAAAAACAGTGTTTATTTGTATCATATGTTGTACTTAGCTGCAAATGACAGTGTATTAATTCATTTTAAAATTGTATGGCTTTTATGCAATTCAACACTATGTAATGGAAATCAGTTAGGGGTCTTTTGGGGTTGTTGTTTCTGGTAATACTTAATACTTTTTTTTTTTTTAAGATTTTATTTATTTATTTGACAGACAGAGATCACAAGTCGGCAGAGAGGCAGGCAGAGAGGGGGCTGGGGCAAAGCAGGCTCCCTGCTGAGCAGAGAGCCCAATGCAGGGCTCCATCCCAGGACCCTGAGATCATGACCTGAGCTGAAGGCAGAGGCTTAACTCACTGAGCCACCCAGGCACCCCTATACTTAATACTTTAGAACTTGTTTGATTTAGGTATTTTGTGGGACTATTGTTGTACACATTATATATCTGGTTTTTCTTCAGGTAGAGTGAAAAATCTTAGTAATTTTAAATCTAGTCACTTACAGAGCTATTTGGAAGGCAGTTAGTAAAATATTTCTGACCAGTACAATGACTTAGTCTCCCTGTGGCTTTAGAAGACTCTAATAGGAAATTCTTTGATTGAGGTAATTATCATTATGCTGATCTGTTTTACCTTTAATGATTACATAAAAATAGCATTTCTTCTAAAATTGGTGTTTAAAAAAATAACTCATTCATTGCCATACTTACGCTTATTCATTGTAGATAATACAGATCAGAAGTCAACAAAATTTCTTTAAAGGGCTGGACTGTAAATATTTAGGCTTCAACGGCCATACAGTGTTTCCCAACTATTCAGCTCTGCCCTTGTGGTGGGAAAATGGTGGACAATATGTAAATGACATGGGGGATGGCTGTAGGATCTTATTTACTAACACACCAGATTTAGCTCACAGGCTGTGGTTTGCTTACCCCTGATAAAGATAATAATTTAAAGGATGAAAATAAAGTAACCATATATTGTGGTTTGTCTAGGACAGAGCTGGTTTGCATTTTTTGTCCCAGTGAAATTATTAGTAGCTATCCCTCTCATTCTTAAAACTGTCCTCACTTGAATCATAAATTATAATAACCCCTAAAAATAGCTTTTACCAGCAATCCCACCAGCCGGCTGTATATGTATTTTATAAAAACTATGTATTTCTGCAGCCAGCTGCAGTATATGTATTTTGTGAAAACTGTGTGTACAAAAAATACATTATGTAAATTTAACCAGCCTCGGTTTTTCACCAAACAGTGTATTATGATCATCTTCCCAGGCCATTAGATATTCTTAGACAATATGGTTTTTAATTACTGTAATATTGTTTTTATGGATATACTTTAACTTATTCAAATGCTACCTTCCTATTTGATATTCAGTGTTTTCTTCCCAGTACTGTATTATTATAAACATATCTTTGCAGCTATCTTTTTTTCTATAATTATTTCCTTAGGATGAGTTCTTATCAGTGGAATTGCTGATTTAAAAACTGAAGATTTTTGAGAACCTTTGCCAACTAGTTTTTTTTTTTTTTTAAGATTTTATTTATTTGACAGGCAGAGATCACAAGTAGGCAGAGAAGTAGGCAGAAAGAGAGAGGAGGAAGCAGGCTCCTTGCTGAGCAGAGCGCCCAGGGCGGGACCCAAGACCCTGGGATCATGACCCGAGCTGAAGGCAGAGGCTTTAACCCACTGAGGCACCCAGGTGCCCCTGCCAACTTGTTTTATCAGTACAGTTGCATTGATTTTTTTTCCATACCACTAACAGTATAAGAGAATGCCCTTTATCCTGTGAGTTTTGCTAAGACTAGTGCTATCATTTAAACCTTATTGTTTTTGCTAAAATAATGGTCAGAAAATAGTTTTGTCTTAATTAGCATTTATTTAATTGCTAATGAGTATGAACATTTTAATACATTCATCATCAATGTATATTTTCTATTCCATGAATTGCTTTTTCATACCCTTTGTTCATTTTTTATTATTATTGGTCTTTTTCTTACTGAATTTAAGTAACATTTTATAAATTAATATTAGCCCTTTTTACCCAATGTATTATTACTATTATGATTACTTTTTGAGTTTTCCAATATATATGACTTTTAATTTTTCCATATTGAAATTCATCCAAAATTTGGTCTAAATTTTTTTCCTTATCAGTTTTTAGAAAGAAAAAATGAGTTCTCAGGAAATTTATTAGCCTATATCTCCACTAGTTGGTCCTAACTTCTGCTTAGTATTTTATTTTAGTAATCTTCATTAGGAAATTGTTCTCTGAATAGCCTTTTTTTTTTTTTAACCATCTGTGTTAGTCTCTATGGGCTACTATAACAAAAATTCTATAGACAGACAGCTTAAACAATAAATGTTTATTTCACACAGTTCTGGAGGCTGAGAAACCCAAGGTCAAGGTGACAGCAGATTCTGTGTCTGGTGAGGGCTCACTTCCCAGTTCATAGATGACCATCTTCTTGCTGTGTCCTCACATGGCAAAGTGGTGAGGGAGTTTTTTCAGGCCTCTTTTATTAGGGTACTGTTCCCATTCATGAGCGCTCCACCCTCATGATCTAATCACCCCAAAGACTCCACCTCTAATACCATCACATTGGGGTTGGGATTGGTGTATGATTTGGGGGAGGACATAAACATTCCAACCATTGCACTGTCAATGTCTGACAGAAATAGACACACAGATAAAAGTGATATCTTCTGTCCCCTCCTTACCTAAAGGAAGACCTATACATTATGAGTGACATCACAGTGTGCTAGGTGCTAAGATAAAGTGATATATAGAGACTCTGAAGACAGAGGAAAATCTCTTGGTTCAGTAAGGTGGGAAACAAGGTGCCAGGGGGATGGTGTTAGGGAGGAGGTCTTTGAGCTGTGTCTTACAGAATATGGAGTTTTTATACATGTAAATAGCAGGCAGAGGGATAAAGCAGTATGGCACTTAGAACAGTAAGATCATTTGAAATAGCTGGACAGTAGAGTGTTGGTGGGGGAAGCACTGGGAGGTAAAGTAAGTCACAAGTGTCTGCTCATGACATCTGAAGGGTATAGATTTTATCATTAATGTGATGGAAGATTACTAATTTCTTTAAAAGAGTGAATGTTTTATTGCTCATTATTGCAGCCTTTCACATATACACATAGTTCACATGCTCCGGTAAGCGTGGAACAGGAGGAAGAGAATGAAGGAAATTTAGGGTGGTAGGAGAACAATATTATTTTTGGCATGGTCAAGAGAAGAGAATTTAAAGACGGTGGGAATGGTGAATTTGCATTTGACAGAGTGATTTGTAATAGTTATCTTTAACTCTCAGCTCTTGGGATTCTCTTCTGGAACAGGAGGCGGAAGGAATGGAATCCTCTTCTAGAGACTATTTGGAATATGGCATGGGGTTAAAGGATGTCACAAGGATGAGGGAGCACTATTGGCAGTTGTAGGCTGGGGCTAGGGATGCTGAACTTCCTACAGTACACAGCAGTCCAAGTCAGCCCTAAATTCCCGTAGTTCCTCTACTGAGAACTAAAGGCGCAGGGGTTTATTTTCGTGCCCCCCCCCATCAGTCACCAAGTTCAATCAACTCTCCCTTCTAAGCGTCTAAAATCTAGTTTGCTCTCCCCCCTTGCTACAGATGCTGCCTTAACTGAGGTTCTCACTGTTTCCTTGTTGGACTATCATAGTAGCTTTCTACCTTAAGTGTCTATCCCACTTCTCCTTGCTTGGCCACTAGGGCCATGATGCTAAAATAGGAAACTTGATTGTGAAATTTCCCATTGCTTATAGATTAAAGTCAAAATTTACTAAAATTGCAACAACAACAGCAACAAACCACACAAAAAAACTTCAAGATCTAACACTAGGCTAATTTTCTCACCCCTTTGTAGATTTAGTGTTCCAGCTACAGACCTCTACATTCGTCAAACAAACTTTCCCTTTCTTATACTCCTTGATATGTCATTGCTCTGCTCCCTTTGTCTGGACTATCTTTGCCCTTTCCCACCTAGAGAACTCCTTTCTTTCAAGAGTCAGCTCTTATACCACATACTTTACCCACATAATCAGTCCCTCCGTCTGGTGCTCCAGAAGAATTTTTCTGCACACTGTGCTTCTGCACTCATCTCACTGTGCTGTCGGATATATTTACATGTTTATTTCCCTTCTAACTTAGGAGTGCCTCTCAAGCAGAAATCCTACCTTCTTTGTTTCTCCAGCACCCTAGATATTTGTAGAATTAACAGGTCCTCTACTTTCCTAGTCATGCTTTCTGTAAAAGAAATTTCAGAATCAGGTATGGTTATATCAAGTAATTAACCTGAATCACACACTGGGAAATCAATGTAGATGTCCTTTAAGGATTCTGTGATTTTTCTTTTCTTTCGTCATCTTCTCCTTCCCCTCCTCCTCCTCCTTTTTTTTGCTATTGAGTAAAATGGGATACTCACTGTGTGATATAGTACATTACTGTTAGTGTTCAAACCTGATATTTATTAGTCGGCCTAAAATGAAGGTTTGTGACATTTCCTGCACATTCTTTCTTGACTGGAGGGCAAAAATGATTGACAGTAAAGAGCAATTAATAATTTTCCAAGTAAAACATTTTCAGGGGCTTCTGCCTTTATTGCTTCCCAGATGAGAGTACAGCCTGTTCCTTATGTGTTTCAAAGATGATTTCAGTTTTTCGGTCAGTGAAAAAAAAAATGACACTTTTCTGAATTTTGCAAGATTGGCAGAAGGGGAATTTTGAAAGTATGCTGTGTTAGTTGGTAGGTGCCATATTTGCTTTCTGACAGTTAACCACACTTTTTTTTTTTTTTTTAATGTGAAGCGTACTTTTTTTTTTTTTTTTTTTTTTTTTTTTTTTTTTTTTTTTTTTTTTTGTTTTTTTTTTTTTTTTTTTTTTTTTTTTTAGTGCCAGGTTATATTGTTTACTGAGTACTGCCTATGACATCCAGCACAGTGAAAATATTAGAATAATTAATTCTTTATGACTACCTGCATGTTTTTGTTTCCTTTTGCAAAACAGGCGAGTGTTATGTATAAATGAAGTTGAAATCCTAGGCCATATGTCCGTAGACTGGCAGTGTCCATTTGAAGATTTTGTATTCCCTCCCAGTGTCCATGGAAACATGCTAAAAATTTCATTCAAGGTAAGAAAACATGAATCACATGTTTAGTGCTAAGACTTTATTAAATGAGCGGAAACCAGTGCTTTATGGCTGTCTTTTACAGTTAACTACACAGTGTTTGAAGGATCATCATTATGATGATGATTATATTACTATTATTAGAATATGGTGAAATGTAATGAAAGATGTGTAATCAATTTATTTCTGTACTCTATTTTTTTGATAGTCTTTGATTGTGTCAAGTGTCCAGTGAAAAAATTAGGATGTTGCTGCTTCCTTTTAGGTAGAATAAAGCATTAGTAAATATAGTGTTTTGTTTTGTTTCGTTTTTTTACTTCACATGAGTAACTATTTTGCTGTAATCCTAGATGCCTTTTTAGGCTTTTAGGAGATTATAAATATTATATCTAAAACAGTCATGTTTTATCACATTTGGTACTTAGAGGAAACTAGTATAGTATAAATATATGATAATACTCTCATGTCTTTCCTTCCCATCATTTTCTAAAGAAGAACTTTTAATTACATAGCAAGTAATTACCAGGAATGGTACCCCTACCCTTTGCTTAGTTCTCAGGCTCACTTTACTTTGAAATGTATTATTTTTTTCATATATGATATATTATAAATTTGTTTTCACCCCTTTAAAAAAACTACAAATTCTCATTCTAAGGATGGTCATTCTTGGAGTATGTATTTTCTCCTAAACAATAATGATATTATCTCTGTTTACCAAAACTATCTAAGAAACATTTATCATAAAATTTAATAGTTAAAGATGCAGGTACTATTACCCTTTATGTTTTCTTTTCATAGGAGTTTACAAAGAAGAGAAACTGTGAAATAATACCATTTTGCATTTCAGCCATGCCTCATTGTAAAATGTCAAAATTGAAAGACCCCCTTGATATATGAAACATAGTTTTCAAACCAGAGAAGACTCTGTCACTCTGCATATATATTCAGTTGTCACTTTTCTTTCACATCAGTGGTGTGAATTGACTCAATGTGTTTTACATTATATAAGAATTTTATCTATCAGCCAAGAAAATGAAGGAAGGGTTTTTTGATTTATCAGATGTGGTGAGTTATCAAGTGGTATTTCTGTAGGCTATTTATCATAGCCTGTAGAAAGCCGTTATTTTATCCAGATAGATGTGTACTCATCCAATTTCATAAATTCTAACAGCTCCCACATGGAGCCATTATCCTTGTACCAAAATGATTTCGTTCTTATCATACCTGAGTATGGATATTTAGTTAGTCTGTTGGTTATAAAATAGGATTGACGTTTGAACATCCAATTAAAGGATATGATTTTTTTTTTTCTTCCCCAGAATAATTTCTTTTCTCTTGTTTCTTTTGAAACAGGAGCAAGGTCTCTTCCACAAGAAAGACAATGCCAGTCATGGTTTTAGGAACATTTACTTGCGAGACACCACCACAGCAGAGGTAAACAATTTAAAGAATTCCCCCTTTTGTTTTTTGAGCTGCAAGATTTTTAAAAAAAATCTGTTATAACACTAGCCATTATTTCTCCCAAAAACTTTTCAGTTTTAACTCTGGATGGATATGTGACCTTAAAATAATATATTATGGGCTTTCGGGTAGAAGGGTCTTATTTTGCATGACACATATAGACTATGTATTCTTGTTCTTCTCTGTCAGGGCTGTGTGGAGATCTCCAACTCTTGCTTTTATGCCTTTCTCCTCTGTATGAGCCTGTACTTGTCTTTACCATTCATAGTAAATATTTTATTTTACAGAAAGTATGTAATGCCATTGATGACGCATGGTCAATGAGACACCAGCAAAAACTGATGAAGCAATCATCACTGAAACTTCTCAGGCCCCAAGTACCATTTTAATCACAGATCCAAGCTGCTACTGGGAGAAATACCAACCATCGGTCTTGTCTATAAATCACTCTTCTTTTCTTGCTAACAAGAATTTTTCAAGCAATCCTTTGGTTTTAGAACTTTTTTTCTAGGATCACTGGTATTGGATTTTCCATTTTTTCCCCTTAGTGGGTCAGACCCTCAAAGAAATATTACTTGAAACTCAGAGTGAAATTTGCATTAATGTTAAGGTTGTGAAGCAAAGGGCAAAGGGCCTGTTTTTAATTAAAGTTTTTACAAAAGAACAAGAAAAGAGCTTAGAATGAGTAGTGTTCTTTAGGAGGTTTTGGACAAACCTTTGGACAAGTGTTGGATATTTTATTTAAAGGTAATTCATTCAGTAATTGAACTGAGATCATATTTTTGGTAAATCAGATAATTGACTGAAGAAAAACCACTGAAGGAAGAGATGACATGTCTTCCATTTTCTTTTCATGAAAACATTATTTTTTGGTAATAAAAACATGTTTAACTTTGCTGCTTATTTTTCTTCCTTGCATTAGAATATAAAAACATACAGAAAATCAAATCTGAAAATGTGTGTGGTCTGTGCTCTGTAATGTAGCCTTTGGAAAACTTCTGAAATTATTTACATGCTCTTTTGAGACGAACTTAAGTGGCACAACTATAACTTGCCGATATATGGAAATATTGTACTTTGTTTTTGAAGACTCAGAAATATGAAAAGCTCAATATTTTTATATTTCTAGAATTTGTTTTTTTATAAATTGAAAGATTTTTAAGTGCATCATATACTAAGATGTAATCCTATTGCATACCTAGAAATGTATTTTAAATACTTATTAGGAAGAATGAAAAATCTCTAGTTATTTTATATATAAATAAAATTAGGCATATATAACAACACTCTGGAAAATACCTGGTAAGCATGTCCTTTGAGAGAGCAAACTTATGAGAATCAGTTCAATACAGTATTATTTTTGTCCTTTCCACATCTCACTTATGCTAATCAGGGATTACTGCCTATAGAAGCTTTTTTAAAGTGCTTAGAAGTATTTGATTTCCTTGAATGAATCTTTACATTCACTCCTGTATTTTAACATGACATTTATCTCAAATCACTGAATTAATGATGAAATGAAGATGTGGACATACCTGGTTTGCTCTGATTTTGTTGATATGTGCTCAGGTTTCTTCTATCTTTATTGATGTTTTTTAAGACCAGCCTTAAAACTTTAAAAATTTTTCCTAATTGGTAATTAATGTAGACTCTGAAAGAAGGATATAATAATTGATAATCTAAATATTTTATCTCTGATATAGTTATGGTGGGCTTTGCCTTTGCAACATCATTTTTTTTTTAAAGGAATGAGTCATATATGAAACTTCTAACCTTAAACAGAATTTCTGTATCAGTAGTTAATCACAACTTAATACAGGGAGCATGATAAGCAGAATTTCATAGCAAATGTGCTGGTTTTTTGTGTCTTTAAAGCTGACTTAATCAGGAATTTGAGATATCGGATTATATATTTCATAGGAATCACAGCTATTGACAATGTCCTAAATATCTAAGAAACCATATTGTACTGATAGCATGTACAAAACATTGAACAAAAAATTTTATATATGATATAAATTCATCATCTCAGTTCGCTTAAAAACAAACTTACAAATGTTTGTAACATTTTAATTTGATTTACTCCCCTGGGACAAATAATTCATTGGTAAAATATAATGTCTTTTGTGTTTTTTAAAAATGCTTTGAGAATGAATTACTTGCATATGAACTACTGAGAGAAATAAAATATTTGGTGCGTTGTTTACAAGTGTGAAAACTTTGTGGGTTTGTATTAAATATTCAAATAACACTTACCTTTCCTTTCTATGTCTTTCCCTTTTCCTCTCCCAATCCTGTTATAGTGGGGAGTTAAACTGATGGTTATGGAGCGCTTAAAAATTGCTAGTTAGGGAAAGGCTTTCTTGGAGCCCCTTTACCACATTGGAGATCTCTAGCAGGTCACCAGTGCAAGGGGGCATCTTTGACAAGGATCCTGCTCCCACGCTTTGAAATCCTTGGCTGCTTTGCACTGGGGTTATGCCTTCCATGGTTTCTCTCCATCACTGATGGTGTATGGCAAGGATATGAGGACAGGCCCATTCCTGGAGACAGGAAGTCTTCTGATAGCCGACTGGCTTGAAGATTCTTCAGTGGCCTTGTAGAACCTTTCTTAGACTGCATGGTAGTGGGGGAGGCTTCCACCACGTCTGTTTCTCTCCCCTCTGCTCCCCCCAGTCCGTTTACTAGGAGATCAGACTACGAATCTGAAGGCTCTTACAGTACCAGATTTGCAATAGGAAGAACAGGTGCGTTCTGTGGACTGTAGAAAGCAGGGGCATTAAAATAAGAGAGAACAAAATATTGGAAGATGTATTGACCAAAGTTTCATACAAAAAATCTGATCTAGGATGGATTTACTAACATGCGTTTCATGATTTTGGATTATGTTTGAGGGAGGACACTATCTTTTTGGGTTTTTTGGTTTTCTGTTTGTTTGGTTTTGGGTTTTTTTGTGCTTTAAGTTCTCTAAGTGTATTGATCTGGTGTTACCTCTATCTGTATTTTAAGTGTTCCACATGCATTTCTAAGGTACACAGCCAGGACTAAAGAGTAACGCTCTGGTCTTAAAATAATGAAAGAAGAATTCTACGGATGTCTGTGCCAGTTAAAATATAGGGCTGCTGTTACTACCAGAGCTACAAGAACCATCTTTTTACTTTGAGACACAAGTCCTTTTGGTTGAGAATTACTGCCAGATTGTCCACGAGTACTGATGGAAGTGTGTTCACGGCGTGTATGTGTTGGTTCTGAAAGGAAAGGGAAATTCACTGGAACGTAGGGGAGCACATTTCTGTTGGTAATTGTGCCTATAGTTGAAGAACTTAGGCTTATTCTTGAATTCATGCTTGAAAGTATCTTGAGTTACAAGGCTATATCATTCAAATATCCAACATAGTGGGTCTCTTTGATCTGAAAAAGCCTTTAGAAGGGCCTTTTATAGCAGACCCACCATCCCTTGCCAAAATTCAAAAAGCTCTGAAAACTAAAAAGTTTTCATAAAATTGAAGTAAACACTTTTGACGGAAAAATCTGAACTGACATTTGGCTAATTTTGGCATTTATTATATTTGGTATAAATGAGTTGGGCTGTAGCAAAATTAATATATTCAGTTACGGGGTACTGCTCCAGACTTCTTTGGAGGGGTAGAAGCTATGTGGTGTATGAAGCATATTGCCTTTCTAAAATTTAAAAACCTCTGTATTCCAAATCACATCTAGTCAAAGGGTTTCAAATAAGAGATTGTAGATTTGTATACCCTCAAAATGATGAGTTTCTTAAAGTTGCTTCCCAATTTTTAGAAAAGAACCTAAACTACAGGAGGAGCAACTGAATTTTCTTCTACTTCAGGCCATGCCAATGTTCCATTTTACAGTTATACAGGAAAATTGTTCTGGTAAAATTTTCAGAGTAATTGATGTTGACATACAGGAGACTGAAATGTTACCATAGGATGATGTGTCATAAAGATTTGTGAAAACTCTGGAGAAAAAATACAAATTAGAACCAAGTCATGATTTCTTTCCCCCTTGTATATTAATTAAGTAAATATCTGGTGGATGAAAAATTTTTAGAATTGACTTCTAGTAGGAAAATACTTCGAATGGCAATGAAATAAGCTAACAAGATCCTCTGCATTGATAGTATTCACTAGGATAATAATGAACACTTCACAAAGAGAATTCATCGCTTCAGTATTTTTTTAACTTGGAAGAAGAACCAAATGGCTTCCCCAGAGATTGACTCTACTGCTTAAAGTTTCCCAGGGGTAGTTTAAATTCCATTATAAACAATTTTCATTAAAAATAGATTTTTAGATCTTGGTCTTTGGGTTTGTTTTTGTAGAAAATATTTACCTTGGGTGCCTGGATGGCTCAGTCCAGTTAAGTGTCTACCTTCAGTTCTTGTTGGGCTCCCTGCTCATGAGGGAGTCAGCTTCTTCCTCTCCTTCTGCCCCTCTCCCGCCACAGACCCCCATTTGTGTGCTATCTCTCTCTCCCCCTTTCTCTTTCTGATAAATAAATAAAATCTCTTTAAAAAAGCATTTACCAGGGCGCCTGGGTGGCTCAGTTGGTTGAGCGACTGCCTTCAGCTCAGGTCATGATCTCGGGGTCCTGGGATCGAGCCCCACATTGGGCTCTCTGCTCAGTGGGGAGCCTGCTTCCCTCTCTCTCTCTGCCTGCCTCTCTGCCTACTTGTGATCTCTCTCTCCCTGTTGAAAAAAAATAAAATCTTAAAAAAATAAATAAAAAAACATTTACCTTGTAATTCCATTTTTCCCCTCAGCCAAACCACTTTCCTCCTTTGTCATCATTTAAGTTTGTACATCTTCTTTCCTTTCCTTCTTTCCATTTTTATACATCATTTTGTTTCTTTTTACTTGTACATCTCCATTATTAAATTCTCTTCATTTTATACTGGCATTTGGTGTACTATAAGCCAGGGCCAAAAAATCTGTTCTTATAAATAAAGTTTTATTGGAACACCACAACACCCATTCATTTGTCCTGGTTATGGCAGTTCCCACTCTACAGTGGCAGAGTTGGCTCATTGTGACAGAAGCTATATGGTGGACAAAACCTAAAATAGTTACTATCTGACCCTTTACAGAACAAGTCCATTAATCTTGATATTATACTATATGATGAATCTTACAGATGGAACAGAAATAAGACACTAGATGATTTACCCAAGATCTTATGGTGAGATAGGAGCTAAGGTTAGGATCCAACACCTACCAACCTCCCTTTTTTATCTCCACCTCTTCCTAAAAACAAGGATACTTGTGTCAATTTTGAATGAATTTGGGCTAATGTTAGCTTCTCGGATTTCTTTTAGAACCTCACACCTTTATCCCAAAATTATTTATGTATTTTCTCCTCATCTGTGTATTAGGTCTAACAGTGACACTAGCATTTCCCATAGTAACATTCAAAATCTAAACTGACCCTTTGTCTAAATTTCTTTTTTTCTAGAGAATTCTTAAGTGTGGTATAATATTATTGTGGCCATTTACTAGCAAAGATAGCTTTTGAGGTGTAAAAATTAGGAGAAGGGAGTTGAGGGAAATTGGGGGGGAGATGAACCATGAGAGACTATGGACTCTGAAAAACAACCTGAGAGTTTTGAAGGGGTGGGGGGTGGGAGGTTGGGGGAGCCAGGTGGTGGGTATTAGGGAGGGCACGCATTGCATGGAGCACTGGGTGTGTTGTAAAACTCTGGATTCTGTTACGCTGAAAAATGAAATTAAAAAAATTAGGAAATAAAACCTGGTTATAGGAAATAAAATTTGCCTCTTTTCTAACATGCAGCCAGAACAAAGAATCAAATGCAGGATGTTTGACCATATTCAAACCATTAGAGAGTTTTGTTGATATCAGAAGCAGAGAAAAATGCCCAAGATACATACTTTATCACAACTAGATAGGGGCTTACCAAGGAAGAAATGATATTTTTAAGCACAGTACATGTATGTTGGAGTAATAATGTAACAAATGAGCAGGTGTTTGAAGATTGCAATTTGAATGGAAGCTAGCTTCATCAGAGGATTCTGCTGCAAATCAGTTCAGCAAGCACTTATTGATGGTTTAAATTAAGAAGCCACACTTGAAAAGGGCCCACTTCCCTTCCCCATGGAGTGTTATTAAAGATTCTTAACCTACTGTGACACTTCTGATCAAATATTCTCTATTTCATTCAATTCAGGTTGATTCACACTTTCAAAAATAGTTTGAGAAAAAGGGTGTGTGTGGTATGAATAGAGGATTAACAGAATTCTTTTTTTTTTTTTTAAATAAAGATTCCCTAGACTCTGTAGTCATTTGAATGCCAGTGACTGTTACGTCAGTAGTAGATTTTTTTCTTTCTTTCTTTAAGCTAAGATAAGAGAGTCAGGCTTCTGAGAGATGCTGAAATAGTTGTAAGGTCTTGTGACATTTTAATACAAGTGGAATTATTGACCACAAATACATTGCAGGAAACAGTTGATTGCCCATGTTAAAGATTCCCATGGTTAAAGTTTAGAGATCTAGAAAATGCTTCTTTTGAGTTGACCCCAAGTGAATAGAGTGGAAATCTTGCATGACTATTATTACAATCCAGATGGTGAATGGATACTATTGAAAACACTGTTTTGTAAGGGCTATAAAGACTGATTACCCATGACTTACACTAGCAAATAAGAATATATTGCCCATTCTACCTGAAATTAATGACTCAATCAATGTTGAATTATAATGCAGCTCTTTTAGAAGCACCAATAGTGCCTATTTTTATGTCAAATTGATTAAGTTTAATATCACTCATTTTTGGGGAGAAAAATTCATTCAGAGGCCTTTGTTTTAGTTGTACTTAAATTCATAGAATTGTAATAGTCTCTGGTTGGAAGGGCCTTATATTCAGCATGAATCTGTTTTCCTGTGGCTTCCGCCTATTGGTCAGTCCCAAATACTTGGGGCCATCAGAGTGAGAATGGCTCTTTTTCTATATATGGAAGCCTATATATGAGAGCACTGCATAATGGAATTAAAGGGTAGTCTCATGTCCTACCATTCATTCAGTAAAGCATGTAAGTTTTCAGGTTCTCATCTTTTCTATCTACCATCCCTGATTAGGCATAACTTCAAGTCATCAACAAACAGTTTACCCATGTCCCTCTCAGATACGGTACACTGAGCTGAACCATGTTGCAGGAACCAACTAAGGCAGAGTGGAACTTGGACAATTCCATATTTTCTCTCCTTTCCTGGTAGTAGTAAGTATCCCATCCTATTAACTACTTGAATAAAATTACCCCATTGTTGTAATACTTGTCCCCATTATTCTACTTGATTCAACTTATAACTTTTACTTACACTAGAAAATTGTTGTAATCCCTTTGATCACTCTTACTAAAAGCAAGAGTGAATTTGTGTGGTGTTATACATTTAAAAATCAGAAGACCCCCCAAAATCCTTTTGTCTCCCTCAGCCTCAGTTTTTTTCATTTGAAAACAAGATCTTTAGACCAGATCTACCTTTCTGTGACAGTTACAGATTTTAATTATTGATAAAACAGTAAGTTTATAATTGTTATTTTGAAGTGTAAGTTGTGTTACTCAAAGTTTTTATTCCCCCTTTCTCACAAAATTTCCATAGACATTAAATATATATTTTAAATGATCAGGTTTATGTGTTGTTGTTGTTTTTTTAACCATGAAGACTTTAATGGAAAAAAAGTTGTTTTGGGATACGGTTGCTAGTCCTTGCATGTGAGCATAGTCTGGATATGGAGAGTGCAGGTAAGTGGGTGCCAAAAGAGAAACTTTAGGTGACCTGTGAAGAAGAATGGCCACATATGGAGCCAGGCTACTGCTGTGAAGATAGAATTGTACTCTTCTTTCTCAGAGGCACACCCTCAGCAGGGCTCTTTAGTTGTCTGCGGATCCAGACTGTATTTGGTGGAGTCAAAGCTCTCATATCATGCCACACCAAGCCAACCTAGGCTCTCAGTAAGAGATCACTACAGTGGACTGAATGTTTTTGTCCCCCCAAAATTCATATACCAACATTGTAACCTCCACAGTGATGGATGGTATTGGGAGTAGGGCCTTTAGGAAGTGATTAAGTTATGAGGATGGGGCTCTCGTGAAGGAGATTAATGCCTTTATTTTTTTTAAATTTATTTATTTGTCAGAGAGAGAGGGAGAGAGAGAGAGCGAGCACAGGCAGACAGAGTGGCAGGCAGAGGCAGAGGGAGAAGCAGGCTCCCGGCGGAGCAAGGAGCCCGATGTGGGACTCGATCCCAGGACGCTGGGATCATGACCTGAGCCGAAGGCAGCTGCTTCACCAACTGAGCATCCCAGGTGTCCCGATTAATGCCTTTATAAAAGAGACCCTGAAATGCCTGGCTGGCTCAGTTGGAAAAGGATGTGACCTTTGATCTCAGGGTTGTGAATTCCAGCCCCACATTGGCTGTAGAGATTACTTAAGTACTTTTTTTTCCCTCAAGAATTTATTAAAAAAAAAAAAAAAAAAGACCCTGAGAGAGCCCTCATCCCCATCCACCATTTAAGGACAGAGAAGGTGCCATTTTGTCAAGAAGAAATGGCTTCTCACTAGACACCAAATCTAGCATCATGATTTTGGACTTCCCAGACTCCAGAACTGTAAAAAATGTTTGTTGCTTATAAGCCACCCAATTTATGGAATTTTTGTTATAGCAGCCCAAAATAGACAATCTTCCACTCAGAAGATTCTCCTGCTGACTAACCCTATCACCTGAAAAAAAAATTTTTTTTTTTTTTAGAACTTGCTTTGGATAGAGAATTATAAATGTTCACCATGTGGGTTAATCTGCCAAATCAGAAAGAAGGTAGGTCACTACTAGGATTAGACTGCCAAAATATTCAATAACAAAATGTTAAGGGGCGCCTGGGTGGCTCAGTGGGTTAAAGCCTCCGCTTTTAGCTCAGGTCATGATCCCAGGGTCCTGGGATCGAGCCCCACATCGGGTTCTCTGCTCAGCAGGGAGCCTGCTTCTGCCTCTCTGCCTGCCTCTCTGCCTACTTGTGATTTCTGTCTGTCAAATAAATAAATAAAATCTTTTAAAAAATGTTAAATAGATATACTTAAAATGTATTTAAAATGAGAAACTATATAAACAGAAGAAGAATTTGAGTAAGAGCTAAGTGGATATTCTAGAGAAGGAAAATACCATTGAAATGAAAAGTCAATGAACATCTACAATAGTAAATTAAACATAGGTGAAGTAAGATTAGTGAACTGGAAAACAGTATTGACTTAGTACATACCCTGGAACACAGTAGAAATCAAGAGACGGAAAATATAAATAAGCGACATAGAAAATACAAAGAGAAATCCAACATGCTTCTAATCCAAGTCCTAGAAGGAGAGAATAAAGAAATTGTTGCTATATTCCAGAATTTATGAAAGATATGCTATGATAGATACAGGAAACAAAGTGAGCCCAGAATAGGATTAAAAAAAAATACAAACCTAATGTACATTGGATTGAAACTATAGCAGTGCAAACACAAGGGGAAAAACAGAAAAAAACACATTTCTAACAAAGGATCAACAATTAGACTGACAACAGAATTCTCAACATAATAGCACCTAGGAGAAAATGGAATATTTACACGTTTTTGAGAGAAAACCAACTGTCTGCCTAGTTGTGTTTTAGCAGCCAAATTGTCACCAAATTGTCAGCCAAATTGAAGAGTATGGGTTAAATAACCATTTTCAGGAAAAAACAAAAAAGGTATTTCCCACGTTCGGATCTTTTTTAAAAAAATTACTAAAGGATGACCTTCAGGAAAAAGGAAATTAAACTCAGAAGGAAGGAATAAAATATAAAGTAATAGAAACAAAGAAATAGATAAACTTTAAAATACTGCTTTAAATAGCAAAAAAAGGTATGTTAGAAGTTTATCAGAACTTTGCAAGACATGGATAAAATTATAAAACATACTGAAATAAAGCTTAATTTTTCTTAGATGGGAAGTTACACAATGTTCATGAATGGTAAGACTCATTAAAGAGTAATTGTGTTCAAACTCATGTCTAAATGCTACGCAATGCTAGTCAACATTCCATGAAGTATTTTTTTGTGGAGCTTGAAAGGCTGTTCCAAACATTCACATGGAAATTGAAAGGCCAAGAAGTGGGGCACCTGGGTGGCTCAGTGGGTTAAAGCCTCTGCCTTCGGCTCAGGTCATGATATCAGGGTCCTGGGATGGAGCCCCGCATCAGGTACTCTGCTTGGCAGGGAGCCTGCTTCCTCCTCTCTCTCCACCTGCCTCTCTGCCTACTTGTGATCTCTGTCTGTCAAATAAATAAATAAAATATTTTTTAAAAAAAGACCAAGAAATGTCAATTTAAGGAACAAGATAAGTGGAAATTGTGGGTTTTTTTCTTTCATATTTCAAAGCTTATGAAATAACCTGTAGTTTTAATGAAAATGATATAATATTATTTGGAGAGATAGATAGGTGTACATAACAAAATAGACTAATAACAGAACCATGTATATATGGAAATATATAATATAAGAATAATAAGGATAGTTAATAAAACATTCTTACTATATAAGTTTCAGACACTATTTTATTTTATTTTTTATTTCATTTCTTTTCAGCGTAACAGAATTCATAGTTTTATACCACACCCAGTGCTCCATGCAATGCGTGCCCTCCATAATACCCACCACCTGGCTCCCCCAACCTCCCACCCCCCCAACCCTTCAAAACCCTCAGGTTGTTTTTCAGAGTCCATAGTCTCTCATGGTTCATCTCCCCACCAATTTCCCTCAACTCCCTTCTCCTCTCCATCGTCCCATGTCCTCCGTGTTATTTGTTATGCTCTGCAAATAAATGAAACCATATGATAATTGGCTCTCTCTGCTTGACTTATTTCACTCAGCATAATCTCTTCCAGTCCTGTCCATGTTGCTACAAAAGTT
>PISX010014240.1:0-53719 GCA_004024625.1 Mellivora capensis | reverse complement strand
TACTGCCTATGTTCTCCTCTAGGATTCTGATGGATTCCTGTCTCACATTGAGGTCCTTTATCCATTTCGAGTTTATCTTTGTGTACGGTGTAAGAGAATGGTCGAGTTTCATTCTTCTACATATAACTGTCCAATTTTCCCAGCACCATTTATTGAAGAGACTGTCTTTTTTCCACTGTATATTTTTTCCTGCTTTGTCAAAGATTATTTGACCATAGAGTTGAGGGTCTATATCTGGGCTCTCTACTCTGTTCCATTGGTCTGTCTGTTTTGTGCATCTTTCCTAATCTTATCCTTACCTCCATGTTTCTGTGTTTCACGAATCTCAGGGATATGGTAGATTTTATCTTTCACTGACTCATTCATGATTCTGACTCCAATTACAATGTGTGGGTGTTTCCCCCCATACCAGGCCATTTGACACCAGCTGGGTGTCCTACAATTCAACTCAATTCTGACACTGTCTACTCAGATACAGAATGACATTCCACAGGTTCAGGGTTCAATCCTACAAGACTACCTCCTGTCCCCATTTCTAGCCCCAGTTCCAAGTCCAGGTTGTCATCTGTGCTTCTGACCTGACTGCCTATGTAAGTCAGAGGTCCCAACAATATCTTCCTTGGAATGGATTAATTTCCTGGAGTGGTTCACAGAACTTGGGAGAAACATTTTACTTACTAAATCACCAGTTTGTTATAAAAGAATACAACCCAGGAATAGCTGGATGGAAGAGATGCAAGGTATTGGAAATGGTGCAGTTTCCATGCCTTCCATGTGCATCACTCTCCTCCAATCTTCATGTGTTTACCGAGTCAGGAGCAATCTGAACCCTGTTCTTTTGGGGTTTTTATGGAGGCTCCATTACACAGGCATGACCAATTAAAATATTGGCCTTTGGTGACTGAATTCCATCTCCAGTCCTTCTTTCCTCCCTGAAATTTGGCGGAGGGGAATGAAAGGAAGTTCCCACCTTCTAACCAGGTAGTTGGCCCCCCTGGCAACTAACTCCCATCCCCACCTAGGGGCTTTCCCAAAAATAATTTCATTAACAAAGACATCTTTATTGTTCTCACCACCTAAGAAATTCCAGCTGTGTGCCAGGAACAAGAAGGGAAAATATAGATTTCTTATTATACATCACAATCTCACACTCCTCCTCTTAGCTTTCACAACACTAGATGGGTTAGAATCTAGTAAATTTACAATGGCAATACCCCTTCTATCTGCTCTATGGTGTGGGTAATTCTATAATCTGTCAGTGTAACAGAATCACTTCGGGAACTGGAAAAAAAAAGTTTATTTCCCTGAATAAATAGCCTGTCATTGTGAAGCCAAATTTCAGAGGCTGGGGTCCCTAGAATGTGTATTAATAAGAATAAGGAAACAATTTAGAGCCATTAAAATTCTGATTTTTTTTTTTTTAATCCTCTTGTTGAGACTGAGCTTCATCCTTACCAAAATCCACAGGAGAACCTTTGGAATCCCCTCCCTTTGGGTCAGCCCCTACCTGCAAGGATCCAGGTTGGGGTCCGTAGTGGAAGGGAAGTTCCTATCCCTGTGGGACTCATGCAAGGACTCCAGTGGTTGAGTGGTAGAGACTACCTGTCCTCTAAATCTTTTCGATCCTTCAGATGTTAACTGAATTCCTACCTTCTAGTTAGGCATATGGCTGTCCATTTATACAGACTTCTTCAGCCTTCTTCAGCCTCCTTGCAAGTAGGGTAAATTCACGTGACAACGTTCTGGCAAACAGATGGGAGCCTAACTACCTTCGCTGCTCTTGCCCTTTCTGCCTCCTCTTTGGCTAGGAGGCAGATGAGCAAAACTATATTACTTTAGATTTTTGCTGTGAGAAAGAAAAAACTGCTATCTTGTTTAGGCTATTATTTTGGGCAGCAGCCAAACTTATGTCCTTATGAATCACAGTACACGGAGCACAGAGACTAGAGAATTTTCTGATATGATTGCAAAAGGCAGTAAAAGTGGAATAAATACTCAGCTTAGGCCAAGGAACTTATACAACTTCAACTGTCCTGAATGTAAAATGTGGAATCATGAATGGGGAGACAGAATTATGTAGTCGGACATGAGTTTTGGTATGAATTTTTAAGTAAGACTATTGTCTAGCAATGTACTAATATATACCAGCCCAAATGTACTGAAATATTGCTTGTAAACATATAAATTATAAATTTCCTATGTAGCTTAAAGAATAAAGACATGTTTCCAATCCTCAAAGAAACAATATCTGTTAAAAAGTTCTCATGGAAGACACAAACGAAACAAAAGTGGTATCGATTTTTGCCAAGTAATATGCTCACATTTGAGATGGATACTAGGTAGTATCTTTGTAGGAAACAGATTAAAAGTCCACAAGGCATGTGAAGTAATACTACCATTTTTTCTTTAACCATAAAAAGTTATACCTGTTTTCAGGTTTCTTCAGTCTCTAATTTGAATTTAGTAAATTTATCAATGTTTAATGTAGTTTCTCCTATAATAACTAAGGAAGAGGTGTCCACCAGAAGAAACAAAAAACAAGTCTGAGAAGGAAGTGCATTTTGTATATATTACTTTTGTTTTCCAGAAGATAAATATCTAGCATTTGTTCAGTGATTTCTGGTGTATTCAAAGCAATTGTCCTGATGCCATATGGCATTTACAAGAGATCACTGACCACTAAATTACAGGATTAAAAAATGCATTTTGATTACTCGGAAATATAAAAGCACCATGGAGGTGCCTGGGTGGCTCAGATCGTTAAAAGCGTCTGCCTTGGATTTAGGTCAGGATCCCAGGGTCCTGGGACTGAGCCCTACAGTGGGTTCGCTGCTCAGTGTGGAGTCTGCTTCTCTTTCTCCCTCTGCCCCTCCTCGCCTTCTCCCCTCTCATGCACTTTCTCTGTCAAATAATAAAACCTTTAAAAAAGCACCACAAGACTCATATAAAGTTAAATAAGCATTTGATTCTCAAAAAGACTTCACTGACAAAACTGACATGAAGGGCAGTTCATTTCACAAACTGTTTTGGTGGGACCTCATGGCAGTAGGGATGAGAAACTGAGAGCGGTTACTAACTACTGATGGAAAAGGAACACAGGCCCTGGCAGTAAGCAAAACATGAGCTACCAGTGTAATCTTATTTATTTCTTTGGGCACCACTATAGCAGACAGGACCACCAACAGCATCGGTAGAAGATACCCATATCAAATACTATATACAGAAGACTGTTTTGTTATTTAAAACAGAGTTTCCCAGGTTTCTGAGTAGCAAAACAGCAGCCACAATCTAAATGAAAATGGAAGGAGTAACTTTTAAGAAGTTACACTGATCAACTGTATTTGCTGAAAACTATCATGAACCTACGAATAGGCTGCTACTATCCGCATCTGTGTTGCATTTCTAACACCTAAATGCAGAGAGAAACAGGCTGACTTTAACAAACAACCCAAGGGATTTTGTAAGCAAAGTATTAGGGTTCTGAAAATGTAAAAATAAAGTGATCTGAAATGTTTCAGAAGATAACACGACACAATCCAGTTGGCTACAATGGACGCATTGAAGTCTCTTCAAACCCGTGTTTTCTCTTGAAGACTGATAGTGAAAAGTTCTCAAGTATCACTAAGAATGGTTTAATTAAAGTTTCCTGTGAAAGGCATTAAAACTATTCAAGAGGAGAAAAAAAGCTTAAAAAGTAAAGAGTACATATTGAGTGATTTTACTGTTTACAATTGTAGAAAATGCAAACAAATTTTTATTGTTAGAAAGCACTGTGCCTGAGGCCTGAAGTAAAGGGAGGGAAGGACTGTAAAGGGGAATGGAAGACCTTGGGGAGAGGGGATGAAATGTTCACTACGTATTTTGTTTGTTGGATGGTTTCCTGAGTGTATGAGCATGTCAAAACTCAGTAAACTGCATTACACATCATTATATGGATGCAGTTTCTTATATAAAAATTATATCCCAATTAAAAAAAAAGAACAAGGGGCACCTGGGTGGCTCAGTGGGTTAAGCCACTGCCTTCGGCTCGGGTCATGATCTCAGGGTCCTGGGATCGAGCCCCACATCAGGCTCTCTGCTCGGCAGGGAGTCTGCTTCCCTCTCTCTCTCTGTCTGCCTATCTGCCTACTTGTGATCTCTGTCTGTCAAATATATAAATAAAATCTTAAAAAAAAAACCACAAAAAAGTAAAAACAGAAATACAAAAACAAACCAAAAATGAAAAAGTCTGAAGCCTTTCCTGAGAGTGGAGAACAAGTCTTCTTTCTAGACCAAGCCTCACAATATCATTTCTATTTCCATTTTTAGCATGTCATTCAGCTGAGGGGAGTGGAAGAGTGAAGAAACCCCACTCATTGAATAAACGATGAATGTGAAAGCTGAAGCATTCAGCAAGTTTTAAGTTACAGTATGGCAGAATGGTTTGGAGCACAGACTTGGTTTTAAAAGACACGTGTGGGTCTCAGTGTTGGCTTTGTTGTGATCTATAGAGTGGCCACAAAGCCTCTGTGCCTGCAAGTGACCTCGTATCTTCCCCCCATCGTTTGCATTTCTCATGCTCTTCTTCGCTTCATGGAATGATGGTGGCCACAGTGTCCCCTTGCATGAGATTCTGCCTAAAACAGATGATGGGGGAAAAGGAGACTCAGGCACAAGTCTTAACCTTTAGCAGCCTAATTTTCCATCTGGGAAATGAGAATATGATCTAACTACCATGTGACTAAAGAGAACATGTAACTGGGCATTAGCCACAGGATCTTCACTTATAACAGGTGCTCAATACATATTTGTTAAAGGAATGAGTGAATGATGAATGAGCTGATTTACTAAAATGAAGGTCGAGTTTGTAAAAGTTTATGTGTGTATTATGTGATGACTGGGAGACTAGGAAGTTGATAAAGGAATGGAATAATTAATGTAAGGTAGATAACCTAGAGGAAATCAGTTTTCTAATGAGAAGAATCACTCAGTAATGTATATGCCATATTGTACTTTATATAAATCATGATTTAATGAAATTGTGAAGAGTACCCATTTAACAAAAAAATGTGAATTGTTATAGATGGATATGTTAACTGGCCAGTGACTTACCCTCTCAAAAATCATGATTATGTTACAATTGTGTTGAGTATTTTAAGAGAACTCACTTTTCAGTTTTTATTTAATTTCATGTAAGGTAATTTCATGTATAGTTACACTCCTATAGCAGAATACCTCACAGCTCATTTGCTGATATAAATCATTAACCATTTTTATAAACAAGTTTAGAATAACAATCTGAATTTTATTACAAACAAAAATAAATCTAAAAAGCTTCCTTCAAGTATACAGTATACACAAGGATTTCTGCATTACACTGTTTCACATAAAGTATTCTGAATGACAGAAGTAGAACTTCCTACCATTTGAAGAGAGAAGTTCACTGCTGACAGCCACATACTTACAGAAAGAAGAAGCATCACAGGCAAGGCCTGTGATCTCTGGCTACAAGCAGGAGCTGAAACTGGGAACACAGAAGAAACTTGGGAGAAAAAAACCACATTAAGTACTCTAAAATGGTTCAGCAAAAAGTCAAACAATTGTAAACAACTTTTAAGCAAATCTCTTCAATATGCGGTGCTGCTCTAAAGTAAATAATGTTAAATGATTTTCATTTGACTCAGTTATTTTTAATGCTGAGGAGTGTCTCTCTCTAGACTTTGTTTTCTTTCCCTTGAGGAAAAAAAATGAAATGTAATTAGGGATTGTTTGTGAATTTTTTACATGAGGGTCTTTAAGCCATTTGCTTGTCTGTTCACTATTTCTACCCAAAAATGAGGGTTAGAATAAAAAGTAAAATTTTTTTATAAGTAAAACATTTGGCTCCTTGTTAAAATCTGTTTGAAGGTTTGATGGTGAGGATGCTGGATAAAACCGGCTGTAGATTTTAATTATCCCTGCTGCCCTTTTCTCCCATCAAGGATAATCAGGACTTAAAAGGTATGAGCTTTGCAAAACAACTACTTTGAAACCAAGTAGGCTGAAGTACACTCAGTGTCTAGGAGAATTACAGTGTGAGAATGAAGGAACTTACTGTAAACAAACAAGGAACTTACTGTAAACAAACAAGCAAGGGTTCAATAGCCTTTTTTTTGCATTTGGCACCATGACTTAACACTACTGTTTTCTTCCATTTTCCTATTTGAGATTTTTATAAAGTGATTACATGTAATAATAATAAATTTTCCCTTTAAGTATGTAATATATAGCAAAAACACATTAATGACTAGAAATAAAATCTGAAACCTATAATGCTAAATCCTAATGGAAAGGTCAAGCATTAGCATCCACACTTGAATATCTCATGCTCTGAGATAATCAGAAAAGTCTCTGAACACTGACTAGGTCCCTTTTGGTGGAGTGACACATGTATATCACAAGCAGCAATGCTATGAATGGGTTATACTTTTCCTTACTCTGCAGTTCTTTTCTATGTCAATTTTATTTTACTATTGATGTGTTGAGACAGTTTACTTTTAGTTAGGTAATCAAATTGGGAATGACAGCCCTTTCTTTTATTTAAATAAAGTAATGGTAGACATTTATTTATTGGAAACTTTCTGATAACAGATTTTGAGGAAGCTAAAAATGACACAGTTTAGTACAAACTGTCTTTTACCTTTATTGCTTGTATACACAGGAATACATTATAAAACTCAGAAGGAGGAGAAAAAAATAACAAGAAAAAGTTACCTGCTTTAGCATTTTTAAGAATAGTTTTGATAACTTCTTAGATCAACTTGCTTATCTGAAACAGCAAAACTACAATACAATCATGATGTAATTCTAATAATCACAGCAATTATCCTTTCATTTTTAATTTTCTCTTCATAAAACATTAATGCTATAAAAATGAGGTTGATGACATCCTTGTTTAAAAGACACCTGTACTGGTATCAAAATGTGATTTATTTTAATACCAACTGAAAAAATAGAGCTTATATAGTCTATTATTTCAATGAATTTATTACCTTTATTTTCAAAGTTGGTAGCAAAGTTATTGTTAACAATATAAATTTTCTCTTTATAAGTGTTGAAATTCCCTTAAAAGTGTTGAAAGGCAGCAGGCATTCTAGGATGATGGGCTTGCAAGGAAAATCAATTATTCCAATGTTGATAAATAGTATACTTCATGAATTTATATTTATTTCTTTAATTTCCTTACTAACTTCTCCTGATTTGCCAGGTTTTTTACTCTTTTGGTATCATAAAAGAAATCTAAGCCCAAGCCTTTTAGCTGGAGCAATTGTTTCCATTTTCAATTATTTCTCTTTAGTTTTTCAAATATAAACTAAAACAATCCAATAATCATTGCAGGAAGGAATGATCATTTAAGCTGGATCGTGTTCATTTACCTTTTAATTTCATTTAAGAGATATTACTATTAGAGTGATAAAAAATCTTTACAGTTTCAACACACATACACTCAACCACAAAATTAAAATCTTTATGTCTTAAAAGGTTCCATTTTGTTCAATGTATCATAGTCAGATTTTAGTCCAATGAAATATGTTTTCATTAAATACAGCAGCCACCACTTACCTTTAAATATTTTACGGATGGAACTAAGTTCAGTACTGATTGAAGGATGCTGGCATCAGTGCCCTCACTTGCAACTATCCCTAAATGTTCTGCATTTCTATAATGTACCACCGATTATTCTAGATTTGTAATACCCTGTCTTTAACTTGGTATATACCATTGTTTGGAAAAAAACCTGTTTTTTGAGATGAGATACAAGAACAAAATCATTCTTGAGGTTCCACCTCGAAAAAAAGACGATGTTTGCACATAGCAGCTAGTTTGATATCCCCTGTTTTTGTTAGGCTAGCCTTCACACAATGAGCATGCATATACAGCCATGGTTCACTGCATCTGTTTTGAAGTTGAGAACTGCTGCTTATTCAAGTCACAGATGCCCCCATGTTATGCAAGGAGACAGTTGATTGCATGTCCACCATAAGAAAAAGAAAATAAACGATGAAACAAAATGCAGCAAATACAGGCAATTGGCATTCAGAACACGCCCCAAAGCTAATACTCATGAATTGTCATTATAAGAGCTTTTCTTTTCCTAAAAAAAAAAAAAAAAAAAAAGTCTTTCTTTGCATATTTTAAAATTTAAAGGTCCCAGAGAATCATGAAGTGCCTTGTCGTTTTTGCTGCTGACTTCTGATGACCTCTAGTTGTTTTTTGCATTGCTGGTAATAAGTAGAAAGGCTTTTGTTTTCATCTAAAAGCTTTTTATGTTCCTGTACCAGACGAGATGTATTTTGCTGGTCCTTTTCATCCTGGTCCAGTTCTGCAACTAGTTCTTGCCTGAAAACAAATACCACACAATAAAATATTATATGTGATAGAAAAATTCATACAAATAACTGATGAGCTCGACTTTTTAGGACTTTTATTCTGGGTTGATCATTATGCATCTTAGGTATACTTATCAAATACACTTGTGGGCTAGAATAAAAACGATCACCCACTAGTCTGTGTACCCATAGAAACATCATAATCCTTTTGTAAGTAACTACTTAGACAAGTAGTGAATGCAGATAAAATGGTATAATACAATTTTTAAATACCAGTTTCCTGACCACAGGAAAATAACATGTTTTATCATTCACATTCCACTTTTACACTCATGAACTTTTATTCATGCTTTGAAGTTACAGTCTTATTTAACTACAGTACAAAGTGGGGGCTCATATAACATGTGCAAGCTAATTAAAATAGATGCTACCAACTTAGAATCTATTTCCTATTTTAAAAGTGAGAACAATACAAAGTACCACTTTCAAATGAGTTAACTCACTTTTACGAACATTTTCAGGAAAGACCATTAGACACTTTTATAGCCTGATAAAACTTTGGGAGATGTTCAATATTAACTCCTAAAGTGAAGTTCCTGGATATAATGAATAATTAATGAAAAGCCTTTACATGATTTTCTTATTTCTCATTTAAAGTATTTAAAATTGATTAAAACTGTCATAATTTTCACACTCCCTTAATCCATCATTTATTTTTTCTAGCACACAACTAATTCCTCTTTCAAATGACCAAAGTATAGATTAAATATGTGAAAGAAAGAGTTTTTTTTTTTAAACATGAAGTGTTAACAATTCTACAATTAGCGGACTCTAATATTTATTTACTGTATATCCTTTAAGGTATTGAGCTGAAATCATTTTAACAGTAGGAGCTTGTTTTTCTTGTTTTTTTTTTTTTGGAAGTTCAAACAAAACTTTCCACAAATTACTTCAGGAAGCAAGAAATTTTCATTTATTTAGGTTAAAATTAACAGAGGGAATCTTATTACCATGTATACATATAGTTGCCTTGATTTTGTCCTATAGCACTTAATTTCAGTTACTACAATAATTAAGCTTCAGAGGTATAAAATTTCATGAGGATCATGCTTAAGAAAACTGAAGTTTTTGTTTTTTTTTTAAGATATTCAAATAAAGTACCATAAAATCTGGTTTTCTTAAAAAAGGGAGGAGGAAGGCAGCCTCTTTATAACTCTCAGAAAAACACATGTGAGTATAAAACTCCCAGAGTTTCAGTGAGTATAAAACTCCCCAGAAAAACTCACACATAAAATAAAGTAATTCTACTCTCTTAAACATATACCTAGAAAGAATATATCTACAAAGTATTTATTATTATTTTTTATGTTAACATATCACATATTATTTTCCCCAGGGGTACAGGTCTGTGAATCATTGGGCTTACTTACACATTTCATAGCACTCACCACGCACAGCTGAGTATTAATAAATCAAATTATTTTATCTATGTCTAAAAAAATAATAAATCTTTATAACTATAAATCTAAACAGCTTTTAGCTTTAAAATTCTTAGGACATAAAACATGTTTATATAACACCAGCTTATTTTCCTTAATTTTAATATAGTATATGTAGTCAAAAGGGATGAATTTTGCATAAAAAAAATAGCCAAAAGTTGCTTTAAACTTAAAGATGAACACATGTAAAACCTTCAAGTTGGAAATATAGTTGACCCTGGAACAACATGGGTCTGAACTACATGGATCCACTTACACATGGATTTTTGTACATACTGTAAATGTATTTTCTTTTCCTTATGATTTTCTTAATAAAACTTTTTCTCTAGCTTACTTTATTCTAAGAATAAAGTACATAATACATATAACATATAAAATATGTGTTAACTAACTGTTTATGTTATTGGTAAGGATTCTAGTCAACAGTAGGCCAAGAAGATTTTTGAGGACTCAAAATTTACATGTGGATTTTTGGATGAGTAGGGGTTCAGCACCCCAACCCTCAAGCTGTTCAAGGGTCAACTCTATGCTTAACGATTAGTTCTAAAAATTACACAGTTTTCATGTTTTCCAACAATATTTCACCTTAACATATTTTAAACTCAAAATACTAATGTGTTTTATTCATAAAAGATAACTTACTTTCTCTGTAATAACAATGCAATTTCTGTTTGAACTTTCATATATTCTTGTGCCATTTTACAATGCTGTTCAAACACTGCCATAGATTCTTTGGAGTTTGGGCACGGTGCTAGAGGCTAAAAATAAATCAGGACTCTTAAAACATAATTCAATCAAATTTCAATATCAAGCTGAGAGTTAAGACAGTAACTGTGATATGTTTTTATAGCACTAAAGCAGTTGTCTTTTAAAAATAAGTGTTAAACCATGGTCTAGAAAATTTCAGTGTCCTTTTGACAGAGCTAACTTAGAATATAAATTCACACTCGCTGTTTTAACACTTTTGTTGTTACAGAGAATCATGACCAGAGTATCACTGGCCTCTGGTTTTACATTTCAGGTTGTCAAACCGTATTACACCAAAAGAAGCTTCTAGCTCTCATACTCATGAGGAGACAGTGAAGTGTATTACTGTATTACTTAAATTCTCAATCACTATGAATATGACAGTGTACCATGAAATCTATTAAGTAGAAATGAGCTTATGTAAATTTTTATACTACAACACTAAAATTAAAGAGTAAAAATGTTATTTTTTATATTCTTGGCATTCCCCTTTTTTTTTTTTTTTGAGAAAGTGAGAGAATCTCAAGCAGACTCCACACCCAGTGGAGAGCCCGACATGGGGCTCTGCTTCATAACACTGAGAACAGGACCTGAGCCAAAATCAAGAGTTGGATGCTTGCAGCACCTGGGCGGCTCAGTCATTAAGAATCTGCCTTCAGCTCAGGTAATGATTCCAGGAGCCTGAGATCAAGCCCCACATCGGGTTCTCTGCTCGGTGGAAAGCCTGCTTCTCCCTCTCCCACTCCCCCTGCTTGTGTTCCCTCTCTTACTGTGTCTCTCTCTGTCAAATAAATAAATAAAATCTTAAAAAAAAGAGGAAAAAAAAAAGGAGTTGGGTGCTTAACCAACTGAGGAATCTAGGTGACCCCCCCCCCCCATTCTTGGTATTCTTAAACAAATATATGGAAATATTTAAAGACAACTATTAGGAACCCATGACTACCCATTTTAGATCTGATTAAATTAACTGGACAAATCATTTTAACCTGATTTTAGAAAGTTTAAGGAGGCCATCTAAAAGCATAAATAAATGAATATATGATGCCAGATATAAACAAAACTGTCCACTTTCTAGATAGACTATGTCTAAACTTTTTCTAAGGAAAAAGTAAACATTCACTGAGAAAGTACTCTTTTACCTGTAGTTGGTGATCCAGTGTAAGATAAGCCATTGGGATAGAGTTATCTGATCCATTGGTATCTGGAATTCAAGTATGTGTTTTATTTGCTATCATGAATAATTATAAGCAAAACACAAGAGAGCATGCATGAATATTAGCATTTTTTCCTAAAGTAAATAATACATTAAAGTTATTGTTATTAATAATGAAGAGAGTCTATTTCTGAATTCTAAAGGTAAAAACGGAACATCCAATCACCAGATAATCAGAATGCAACCATACTCTAGCACAATTTAAGTTGGTTATAAATTGAGTAATGTTACAGGTCATAAGCCCTTATTCAATTAAAAACAAAAAATATCTACCCTTGAGACTAATACATTATATGTTAAACAACTTGAATTTAAATAAAATCCTGAAAGAAAACAAAAACAAAAACAGTGGTATGGGACCTTTACACTTTAAATTCTGTCTTCATTGACTCTACCTAGTCTAACCTCATATCTCTTTCCTTGATCATGCTGTTTACTATAATGCTGTGTCAATTACCTGAATATTAGCATTCTTTAATGGAAAAAGTGTGTGTGTGTGGGAGACACATTCTCTTCCAGTGGAATATCTTAAATTTATATATATTCGAGTGTGAACCCCTTCCCACCTCTCCTAATGAGAATCACTGCAGAAAATGGAAGATGTTTTTGAGGGGAGTACATTGAACAGAGGTGTAATGAATAGTAGGGAAACTGTAGCTCCATGTCATAGGCATGTTAAATAGGTTAAATCAAACAACCTGTTGATTTTATCAAAGCATTTGAACAGACAGCATTTATTTGTATTTCAAAAGACGTAAACTGTCTCTCATAACAACTTGCATGAGTAAATGGGATTAACATTTATGCCTCCAGAAGCAGGCAGGGCAACTGTGAAGTAATATGGACTTTTTTATTTCAGAAGTAGCTGCTTTCCCACTGTTAGGAAAGAGTAAATGAGTTAAATAAGTGAATTGTTCAAGGGCATCTGGGTGGCTCAGTTGGTTAAGTGTCTGCCTTAAGCTCAGGTCAGGATCCCAGGGTCCTGGAATTGAGCCCTATGTCGGTCAGGCTCTCTGCTCGGCGGAGAGCCTGCTTCTCCCCTCTCCCTCCCGTTCTACCTGTTTGTGGTCTGTCAAATAAATATATAAATAATCTTAAAAAAAAGAAAGTGATCTGTTCAGCCCTTTTCCTAACAAGTGACTCCTTGAAAGAGTGGTGTAGATAAATATAAGTTTGGGCTGACAGCAAGGCACAGCATGCAATGCAATAAAAATCTAGGACAGTCTGATGGTTTGGTAACTTCAATAATTTATTACTGACTGATATTCTAAGTTTTCTTTTTCAAAGCCATTGTGAATTGCTTGCAAGTAACTCCAAAAGCTAAGCTAAATCAAATGATATAAGAAAATGCATGTAAGAAATACCATGCAATGCTAACATACAGTAAGCTGTCAACACGTGGTGGTGATGGTTACTATTACTGTTATTATTGACACTAAATGGAGAATTAGGAAGGAAGGACAGTTTTACATAGTTAAGTTTGTATTTCAGATTGGAAAAGTAATGTTTAAAACAAGTAATGTTTATTAAATACTGGAGTGCAATGAAGAGTTGAGTGTAGTGCCTAGTACATACAGTCTTATCTACCCTAAAATCTTACTAACTTAAGTATTCTTCTGGAATGGCTAAACAAAAACTACATTATTTTATTAATTAATAATATTAATTAATTAATTAATTAATAATTAATAATAAATTATTATTTCTCTAACTCTTTCCTTACCTGAAACAACAACAGTTTCGAACTATACGCCCATGGAACACTACTTTCCACAAAAGTACAACTGATTAAAAATTATTTCCCCCTGAGCTTTATAGGAAGAATTAAGTATCTTGAACTCGTTCAACATTTCTATTCTTATTACTTTCTTAAATCTTTCATACTTGATGTATTTTATCAAATAAGCACCCTGTCATCTGATATATATTTACTCTTTAAAAAATTTTTATTTTTTTAAAGATTTTATTTATTTGAGAGAGAGAAAGCACGAGAGAGCACACAAGCAGTGGGATGGGGAGCAGGAAAGGGAGAAGGCGGCCAGTGCTGGGCTCCATCCCAGGATCCTGGAATCATGACCTGAGCTGAAGGCAGATGCTTAACTGAAAGAGCCACACAGGCGCCCCTCTGATACATATTTTAAAATTAAGTATATCAGTGTTTCACAGTATTCAGGGAACAGAAAAAAAAAATTCAGGGATTGTTCTATTAACTTTTAAAACACCGAGCTTTGCACTGCAAATTTAGTAGTTTTTAAAATTACATAAAGCATGATGAGTTTTTTATTTTTAATGTGTCAGTATAATGACTCTGATAAGATTGTAAGCAGTGGGCCATGTCATATACTTCTAATCTTTGCAAATAAGAAAAACCCTTCAGTGGGTTTTTCCCTCTCTGTGGCTCCCTCTATTGTGTCTAGCTATCTTTCTAACTGCTCTTGGGTATGTATGTCTTTCTTCATCCTCTGTATATTATAAATATAAATCCAAGAGCACGCATTATGTGCTATGATTATTAAATTGATATGCTTTTTATTTTTCTCTGAAAATGGATAGAAATCCCTCCTCTTTTAAAATAAAACTACCTAATTAATTAGGTTACTTAAACTTATGTATGCACTTCTAAATTTTTCCTGAATCAGGGAGACTTCAAAGAAAAGGCTTTACCAATATCTCTTCCCTGTAATTTATTGTATTAGCTTGATTATCAGTACTTTTCTTAGAAACAATGCAAAGCTGAACATCATTAAATATAAGCTTCAACCAGTTTCAACTTCTAATATTCAAAATTATCTAAAATTATAACCACATACTTACTATATTTCAAAGGAAAGACAAAATTCAGTTGAATTTTGGATCTAGATATGATTTCTAGCTATTGGTATTTTAGGTCCCAGCAAGGAAAAAAATGAGATTGGGCTTGAAAGGGTGAAAGAACACATGAAGTAGGAAAAAAAAAAAAAAAAAAGAAGTGAGAGGGACATAAGAGAATTTTTTTTTTTCAACATAAGAGAATTTTTATTTTACTTCCATGAATTCACAATTCCATTGACTGGCATGGCTAGATTAGTCTAGGCTGAAGTCAGGAGGCCCTACAAGTTGAGGACTAGGTCTCAGCAAATGCTGTAATGTCAGGGCAAGTACTCCCTCACCAGAGGGTTGAAGAACCAGAAAAGAGCTGACCTTATCTGAATGTTAATGATCAAATCTGTCAAGAGCATTTCCCTACCTACCTCTGAGAGAAAGCACATTGTTACAAATTCTGCATATGTGCTGAGTAGTGAATGTTCTGGACAATCCAGGGTTGGGCTTGCTAGGGGTGAGACTTAGAGGAGTTTTTTGCCACCACTAAATTTAAACTTACTAAAACTAGAGAGTACACCCCTGGCTAAACTTAGTTGTATCTTACATGAAAGAGAGAAAGCTACTCAGTTAATTTTTTTAAATTAAATTATGAACTTGACTAAGCCATGCCAAATATCTATAAATACTTACAAGGAGTGTTTTAGTTTGTAAAGGGAGAAAGCTGACTTTTTAATTTCAATTTAATTGACACTATTAATAACACAGTTGATCTTAAATAAAATCACAAATGGTTTAATTTTCCAAGGCCTAAGAGATCATCTTTCCCTCTCTGACATAATAACATATAAATAATAAATTTTTATGAACCATACTGCTGAGTATTTATCAGGGAATTTTCTCAATGCTAAGGAAAGTTAATTCCACTGTGGCACATAACTTCCTGCTTGCCCATAATAAAAACTATTCCATCATTAGATCTTAATACTAGTATTTTGACCAGTTAGTCATTCATGTTAGGGAGTTTTAGTAGTATTATTACTATTTGTAGAAGATTTTATTTATTTATTTGACAGAGAGAGAGATAGAGAGAGAGATCACAAGTAGTCAGGCAGAGAGAGAGGGGGAAGCAGGCTCCCCGCGAAGCAGAGAGCCCGATGCAGGGCTCGATCTCAGGACCCTGAGATCCTGACCTGAGCCAAAGGCAGAGGCTTAACCCATTGAGCCACCCAGGCGCCACTAGGGAGTTTTAATTTAACAGGCTTTTTAAGGTCTAATGAACAGAAATTTATGTAACATTAATGGTCAGAAATTTTTTTTCTCACTGAAGTACATGGTATCTCGTGTCTTTAAAACAAAAGACTGAGACTAAGATGATTATTTTTATTATCCTACTGATTTTAGTTACTTAAATGATAATGGGCTTTACTACTATCATCTGTAGGATGGATCAAAAATAGGAACATCAGAGACTTAAGAATCAAGAATACAGTATCTTCCTCTGTAGAGGAACAAAAGCATCTTTAATATAGATGGTTAGTATCTGGGGGGAAAATGAAGAAGGCAAGACAATCTATCTCAGTACTCAAAAACTCATCTTTAAGTTTATTGCTAAATATTCTATTTTATTAATATGAAAATCTACTCTAAAATGCCTGCCTTTATAAAGACCAGTGTCATGACACAAATAAATGAAAACAAATATGATGAATTCAACTTCTTAATTAGTGTGAGGAAATACACTGGTCACCTGTGGAATCATCAGGAGTCCATGGATGACTTCGAGTTGGCTTTTCTGAGGTTGGTCCTGAGGTAGTGATCATTCTGACGCTGGGACTGGATGACCTACTGCTTACCTATAGGAAGAAATGATAGGAGGAACAAAATGTGATTTTTTATGTGAAAAAAAAAAAGATAAGAGAAAATTTTTATTATAAAGCAAAGGACAGCCTTCCATTTCTATCACTAGAGGTCCTGAGATACTCTTGAAAAAAAAAATCCTCTAAGATTTTATACACACACACACACACACACACACACACACGTCTGTACATATGTATACACATAAACATAAAATTTATATGCACTCATGCATAATACCTCTTAAAAATTGATGAGCTTTCAAGAAAGTAAAAGAAATGCTCTAAGACCAGAAATAAAGCAGGATCAGGAGTCCAGTAAGTGCTTAAACTGTTAGCCCTGGGAATTTAAATGAACACCAATGACCTAAAACTTTTGTTTTGACTATGTTCTGCACTCAGAGGACTAGGCATTAAGTCTTAGGCCTTTGTAGGATGGGAGTAAGACTGAAGAACTGCTGTGCTTAAAGCTAAAACCCAAGAAAGACTTCAGTCTTGAGGAAAGAGTGAACTGGGAATAAAGATCTACCCTACAAAAGCAGAGAGCAAATAAATTTGTGTTGGGTGTGGCTCTGGGTGGGAGAAATGTATCCACTGTGAATTCATAATAAAATATTTACATAACTGCTAGATGATACAACAAATCCCAAACACAATCAATCCCAAGCAGAAAAAAAAAACAACAGAACTACAATAATGAATTAAACATGGGTCATTTTATAGTCAATTCTAGGGAACAAAGAAAATAGAAGATAGCAGAAAGTAGCCAAAGAAAGATTATTCCCAAAACCATCCAGTTAGATTCTTAATAGCAAAAAGGAAGCCAGAAGAAAGTGGAGTACTTTAAGCTGCTAAAAGAAAATAACTACTATCTTAGAATTATTTGGCCAACAAAAACATAAAGAATGAGGTCAAAATAACATTCTTAGACAAAAAGGGACTCTACCATCCATAAGCTCTTTTTAAAAAATTTTTAAAAATTTTTAATTTTTTTTCATCCATAAGCTCTTATCATAACAATTTCTAAAGCACATAGTTTAGGGCTAAGAAAAAGTTTTCCCTGATTGAAGGACCAAGCTGCAATCAGGAATACTGGTAAACATAAGGATGACTCTATGCACAGAAAATATTAAACAATGGGAACATGACTAATTTTCAAAATTACCAAGCAAACAGATAATAAGACAGTACTAAAACTTGAATAACAATAGCATAAGCAAGAGAAACACTGATTTAAAAATCCTTATATTGTTGAAGATGAGGTAAAGATATTAACTTTAGGTTGAGTATGAGTGTTAAAATTTCACAGGTAGTTACTAGAAGTAGTAATGTATGAGATCCCCAAATTAGAAAGATAAATAATGGGATGAGAAATATATTTGTTCAATTCAAAGGAAAAAAAGGAGCAAAAAGGGAAATAAGAGAAAGCATAAGATAAAAAGGAACAAATCAATCAGTAACCATAATATAAACGGATTAATTTCTTGAGTTAAGATATTTAAAAAATCAGACTGTCAGGTTGGATTAAATGCTTTTTATAAGAGACAGCTCTAATTCACAGGGTAGAGAAACCAGGAAGTTAAAGGATGAAAAAAGACAGGCAAGCCTATCCAAAATAAAGTCATGTAGCTATATTAACATGAGAGAGAATACATTTTAGGATTAAAAAAAATTACTAGAGAAAGAGATAACATGATTAGTGAGTCAATTCATTATGTAACAACAATTCAAAATTTATATACTCTACCTATTATAAGATATGCTATATCTATACATAGCTTCCAAACAGATACAGCAATAAAACTGCAAGGAGAAAGGGACATAATCACCACTATTGTGCAGTATTTTAATACTCCTCGGTAAATGATTTATAAAACCAGACCAAAAAATAAGATACAACACCAGTAAAACCTGAACTGCATTAAGAAGAAAGCTTGATCTAAACATATCAATGAACCCTATACCTAAAAACTGGAGAATATGCATTCTTTTTAAGCACCATGGAACATTTATGAAAACTGATCATGTACTAGCTATAAGGCAAATCTCAAAAAAGTTAAAAAAATTATTTTTGTACTGACTCAAAGTTAACCTTAAAAATCTCATATATTTGGACATTTAAAAACACTTCTAAATAACTCACTGTTCAAAGAAAGCAACGTGGAAATGAGAAAGTATTTGAACTGGTTTTTTACCATGCAACACAGTAAAACCTATCGGATGCAACTACAGAGGCACTTGGAGGAAAATACTTAATTCCAAATATTTAGATGAAAAAAATTAGAAGCAGTGACAGTTTATAAGCTAGAGACTTAACTTATAAAATTGGAAAAAGAACAAAGTCATCAGCCTCCCCTCAAAAATAACAAAATAAGAATGAGAGAATACTATAAATCGGTGGTTAGTAAATTATAAATAAAACAAAAAATTAAAAAAGTGAAATAGAGAAATTCTAAAAAATATATAAATCACTGAAGTTTCTATACATTATAGAAAACACCAACTTCAGAGGATTTTACAGTTGAGTTCTATAAAGCACTTACCATCCTGAAGAAATTATTCTAGAAAAAAGAAACACTTTCTGACTCATTCTGTAAGGCAGTAAATCTGATTAAGAAATAAGAACAGGAAAAGGAAAAACTGCTAGGCAACTTCACTGATGAATATAGGGGCAAAAGTCAAAGTCCTAAAAATTATATTAGCAAATGGAATTTGGCAGTATAAAAACAATAAAAATTATTTGAAAAGTTGAGGTTATCCTATAAATGCAAAGGTCACTTTGTGCTAGGAATTCTATTAATCCAATTAATCCAACTCATCATATTAACAGATTAAAGGAGAAAAATCTCAACAGATGCATAAAAAAAGCATTTGACAAAATTTTACAGCCATTTATGAAACTACATTTAACAAACTTGAATTCCATTTAAGAGAAGATAATTTCTTAACTAGAGAACTAGTATTTATAAAAAGTCTAAAAATGGTAGTACAGAAAATGGCATTGTAGGCTGGTGGATGACAGAAAGGTCACAGGCAAGGAGCACACACAGGCAGAGTCATGGGAATTTATCATGTTCCGTTTCTTAAGCTGGGTGGTGGATTCATAAGTGTTCATTTTATTATCAGGCTTTATAACTTGCATATTACATATACTCTTATCTATGTATTAATATTTCATATATTAAAAACTCTGAGGACATGAGTTAAAATGGATTTTATAAGACTCTTTAAAAAAATATTTTATTTATCTATTTATTTGTCAGAGAGAGAGCGCATGCGCACTCAAGCAGAGTGGCAGGCAGAGGTGGAGAGAGAAGCAGGCTCCCTGTCTAGCAAGGAGCCCAATGCAGGACTCGATCCCAAGACCCTGGGATCATGACCTGAGCTGAAGGCAGCGGCTTAACTGAGCCACTCAGGCGTCCCTATATGACTCTTTTTTAAAAAAGCACCTTTTTTTCTTAAAAGTGTTACTGATACTCAAAAAAGAATATGGAGTTATACAAAGTAAAACATAAAAAGTACATAAATTCAAAAAAATCTTCAACAGAAACACTCAAAGACGGCATCAAGTAAAATGAGGGGCAATACAGTAGTTGTAGAAAGTCCCCATGAGTAGTAATTAGCAGATGTGAGTTCTAATTATGGTACTATGTCTAATTTAGTCTACTTCAAGAAGTCTTGTTTTCTTTATCTAGAGAGGGGGTGGAGCTGGGTTAAAGATGCGGTAACTTTTAGTATTTCATCTACTGCTACAGTTCTATTATCTTAAGCCTTGAAAACTCACAATGGATTGAGGATACTAAAACTGTAAAAGGCACTTGTATAACAATTTTGGAAATAAATCACAAGAAGAAAAGACTGATGGAATATTACTTTCATCTTGGGTACCTAAGAAATTGCTTCAGAAATTCCAAAAAAGCTTTCCTATACCACAATTTTCAACTCCTTATTAGACTGGTCTTTCCAAAACCTTAGTTTATTCATGTCATACTTAACAAAGGTGCCCAGTGTATAACAATGCTCATTGTTTTTCTCTCCTCATTGCTAATTCTTCTTCATCCTTTAGGGCCCTGCTGAGATTCCCTTTAACACGTTATGTTCATTCTTGCTACATACTTGGTTCTCTGAGCACAAAGCCAGATCCTGTGTTTGAAGACTACTTTATTCTAGCAGCATCTACAAATGTTCATCTACTGGTTGTGAATGGATCAATTCTGAAATTCCCACCCTGGCATTCCTGACCCTCCATTGGCAAGTTTTACCTTACCTATCCGGATTATCTCTCCTCTGACAATTCCTTATGCCCCTCTTTCTCTTCCTGCTTTTAATCTTGACCCTATATTCATTTAAGGATTATATGGTCTAATGCAAAGAACAAATATGACAACTGAACTACATGAAACTGACATTTTATACATCAAAATAATTGAGTATCAGCGAGTTCACATGATTTAGTCTAATACTTTGTGGAGACCTGGGTTTAAATCTCAGTTCTGCCATCTTTGGCTGTGTGAACTTGAGTAAGTTGTCTTTTGGTGCCTTAAGCTCATTTATCAAGTGTGGCTGAATAGTAGTAATAGTTAAGAAGTCAGGCACTGGAAACAATACAACCCAGAGTCTGAATCTCTGTCTGCTATTTATTAGCAGTGTGGCTTTACATAAATTGTTTAATCTCTAAGCCTCAATAAATAAAACGAGGACAGTATTACCTGCCTCATCAGTTTGTAAAAAAATCAAATGAAATAAATTACCTGAAGTATTTTTTGATACAATAAAAATGTTCACTAGGTGGCTGATTATTAGGTTGTAAATCTAAGATGAGAATATATGAATGAACTTGCAGCACCTAACAATTCTCTCTCAAGATTAAAATCACAGGGCGCCTGGGTGGCTCAGTTGGTTGAGCGACTGCCTTTGGCTCAGGTCATGATCCTGGACTTCCAGGGTCGAGTCCCGCATTGGGCTCCCAGCTCCTTGGGAAGTCTGCTTCTCCCTCTGACCTTCTCCTCTCTCATACGCTCTCTCACTCATTCTCTCTCAAATAAATAAAATCCTTAAAAAAAATTAAAAAAAAAAAGATTAAAATCACAGTTCTTTTTACAAAACACAGTGACTAAACCCTGTAACAAAGACACTTTTCTTCTTTGAATTTGGCTGTATTTATAGTCTGCTACTACATAAACCTCAGCTTGAGACTGAAATACTTTATATTACTCTCAATGTTTGTTATTCCTCAAAAATACTGTAATATACTAAGGGCAGAGATAATGTGTATTTATATACTGTACTCCCCAGGATTTAGGAAATTACTGAATATATAATAACTACAAAATAAATACTCACTGAATAAAATGATAACATAAGCTCTTAGTACTCAGATATAAGACTGGTGCTTAGGCTTATTTACCTTTTGTATACAAGAAAGAATATATACCAAAAGGAATCAGTGATGAAATTCGTTAACTCTTATTTTGGATGCTGCTACCCTTGGTAAAAAAAAAAAAAAAAAAAAAAAAAAAGTACAGATACTATGACATTATTCCTGAGTCCTTTAAACCTTCTTCTTCTTTTTTTAAAAATTTTATTTTAAGAGAGGGAATGGGAGAGAGAATCTTAAGCAGGCTCTATGCCTAACTTGGAGCCTGATACGGGGCTTGATCTCACAACCCTGAGATCATGACCTGAGCTGAAATCAAGAGTTAGATGTTTGACTGACCAAGCCACCTAGGTGCCTGAAGGCTAATATTTTAAAGTCAAGTTTCAAAACTAGTTTTCCTGAAAACTACAGGAAAAGCCATCATGAGCTAAATTTACATCCATAAATTAACTAAGTAAGTCTTCATACTTCAATAAATTGGTTTTTCAATGAGTAATATGCTAAAACGTTCATATAAAAAAACTAAAGAAATATTTAAAAATAAGCCATAATTCTTGAACATCCGAAAAATACAAGGTAATAAATAAGAGGATCAAGTAATATTTGACAATTAAAAAAATCAAACTAGTTTATGGGTTAAATTTATGTTACTGCTTGCAAACTACTAAAGGAGAAGTTTTAGTTTATAGTAGTTACTAAAAAGAATCATTGGTCAAATTCTTATGTTCATTTATGCTCTCAAATTAGTAAAACTCATTTGGGTTGCTTCTTTAAGACATTTATAATTACTTTATTCTATTCTTACACAAATTATAAAAAGTTTAAGAGAGATGGAAAAACTTGATTTACCACAAGGTTGGATGCAAAAGTGGTTACAAGAGTACAGAAATGCCACACTGAAATTTAAGGCAGAAGAATACAAAGCCAAATTTAAACCAGAGGGCAAATTACCACTGGTAGACATGAAACAGGATTGGACTTTGCCCAGAACTTTATCTCAGTATTTATAAAAAGGAATTGGGAGTTATTTTACAGACAAAAATAAAGCTTTGCTAATGTCTCACCTGAATGACTGGGAAAATATTTTCATAAGTAAAAAATTTATGGCCAGTGCTACCATTTAGACTGACATTTAAAAGCTATTTAAAACCTTCAGTTGCTAAAATTATATAAGCACAAAGCACAGAGATTAAAGATTTATATGATAATTTTGATGAAGTAACATCTGAATAATATAAACATTAAAAAGAAATGGGTATCAAATTAGTGATGTGGATTTACAAGGGTACTTCCTCCATTACAATAGTCACAGATAACTCAAATCTATACATGACAGGTACTACTGAAAACATTCCTTCTAATCTGAAGGTATAGGATCATTCTAATTCTAGCTTCACTATAATTCATGATAAGGAAATTTTAGAATTTTACTATTCTTATATGGTCTTTAAATTCTCCAAAAGAAAGGTATGCTATGAACCAGGAATTATTTAAAACTATTATGTAAGCCTGATTTAGAGCTTTAATAGAAAATTATTTATACTGAAGGAGGTGCAGACTGAAGACAGATAGAAGTAGTAGTATAATAAATTATATCCCTTAAATAAATAGCTGATATGTGATAAAAGGCCTTTAGTGCCAATACTTTCTATGATCTCTAACACAAACTTCTCCTATAATACAGAAAAAACTGAATGCCAATGGGACCATCTCTTTCCCAGTGCTATTTTTGTTTTCTGGATAGTAATACATTATAATGAGAGCAAGGAAGTAATAAGAACCGTGGGAAGTACACTATGGGGAGGCAGGTGTACATTATTAAGCATCTACAGTGTGTCTGGAACTTTTACACATTATAAGAACCCCAAGGAGTGGGTGTTATTATCCCCACTGGTATATATGATTGCTGAAGCCCAGGGAAATTAAAGAACCTACCTAGAGTCACATATCTGACTAATGAAAGTAGATTCTAAGTCCATTTAAAAATATAGTAGGCCTAACTCTTTAGACAATCATCATTGCATCATCTATCTTGCGGTTGTGATTTTCGCTGACTGCTATCCCCCCAAGAGACATCCTGAAAACAGATCTATATATATATAAACTCCAGAAGGGTTATGCAGACATACACAAAAATATGTAATTTTGGTGAAACTTAAGGAAGGCTCACCCAGATATATAAAAAGTAAGTCTGTGCAGCCATCTCAGGAAATTTATTATCAAGGTAAATTAGCCTTGCTCAGTAATATGATACAGCTAAAACTCATCATCATTAAAAACTATTTAAATAATTAATGATGATGTACACTATCATCTTGAAATCTTGAATCTTGAAATCAAAGAGATCTAGGAGTACTTTAGCATGCAATACATTCAGTTTTACATGCAACACAGAATGACAGAGTGTGTCTGTTTTGGAATCAGATCTGGATTCATAACTTGGCTATAGCAATTACTGGCAGTATAAGGGAAGACATTTTGGTAAGTTTCTCTAACCCTCAGTTTATTCATCTGCAAAATGAGGAAAATGAAAGTACCATATTTACAGGGTTATGATTTATTTATTACAGGGTTATGATTTAAATAACATACATTATTGGGGTGCCTGGGTAGCTCAGTTGGTTAAGCGTCTGACCTCAGCTCAGGTTATGATCCCAGGGTCCTGGGATGGAGCCCCGTGCTGGGCCCCCTGCTCAGTGGGGAGTCTGCTTCTCCTCCTTCTGCCCCTTCTCCCACTCATGTTCCCACATACACACTCTCTCAAATGAATAAATAAAAATATTTAATAAAAATTAAAAAAGGACGCCTGGGTGGCTGTGGGTTAAGCCTCTGCCTTCAGCCCAGGTCATGATCTCAGGGTTCTGGGATCTAGCCCCACATCCGGCTCTCTGCTCAGTGGGGAGCCTGCTCCCCACCCCCCACCCTCCCGCCTGCTGCTCTGCCTACTTGTGATCTTTCTCCCTCTTTCAAAGAAATAAATAAAATCTTAAAAAAAAAAAATTAAAAAATAAAGGCCTGACTAGCACAAAGTTGGTGCACAACAATATTAATGCATTTCTCTAAGTGATCTGGGTTTAAGTCTACTGTGCTCAAATAAATCAGGGGGCTGGGCCTTCTTGGCACTGTCAATACTCTGTAGGCAAAGACCACCAGGAACATACCCACAGTGGGATAAGATGAGTTTAACACTCACTGCAGTGAAGCAGAGTGCTCACTATGGGATAATGTGGGGTATCTCTGAAAGGACTGTAGAACTTGCTGTAGATTCAAGGCTTTTGATGAGTGATTTTGGAGCGGTTCCAAGGAAGGAGGGGTTAACTCTAGATTAGCTACTGCCAGAAAGCAGAGGCAATTCTCCAGGGAAGTCAGACTAGAATGAGGATAAAGCTGCAGCTGGTAAAGAAGCACAGTCACTCACATCAGCTGGGAGACGGCAATGTCTGGTATTTTCTGTGTGGCACAGTGGCCTTGTTTTTGTCTGTGCTGAGACACTAAAAAGTGTTCTTGTTTTGTCTCACCTTATCATGGTCTCAGTATAATCTTGTCTATTGGTGTTCTGAAACATTGTTTATGCCCAGCTTCTAACAGCCCTTGAGGCCTCAGTGTCACATCAGTTCTTGGACATCCTGGGGCTACTTTTTTCTTTCTCAGTATGTTTTCAAAGTGAGAGGCCAGATCCACTAAATGTGCTTAATAAGCTTTCTGGCTTAATAAAAACCTGAATGAATTTAAAGTGAGTTGTATGTTTAAGGATACAGTATTTTAGACAAGTCACAACTACTGTTATTTCAGAGGTTTGCTTCATTCACTATTCCGCTCAATAGCAACGGCAGTATAAAAACAACCTAATTTTAATTTACAGATATAAAGTCTAAATGATTTTTAAGGTCAGTCTTGAATCAAGAGCCAAAGTATAAACTCCAGTCAGTTTACTTTCCTCTATGAGATATACTACTGAACTTAATTAGTAAGTTCTCTCTTCCTCTGATGACTGTACCGGGTGGGCAAATTCTTTTCTTCATGTTCTTTACCAATTTCCATGGCGAAAACCAACCAGCAAACAAAACCCCCATGCATCTGTTTTATCACTGTTTAGCCAGAATTTAAAAAGAACTATACCTTCAATTCTGAAAATCCATATTGTGCATAATTTTTTTTTCAAATAACGATTATCATTTTCATGAGTAATTAAAAAAGATTTAATGGTTGTTTATCCTAGCACTTTCAGAGGAAAATGTTTTCACAGTGTATTAGAATTGCTATTTACCATCCTCATCCCAAACTGGCATTTTAAGTTTATGATACTTAAGTAATTCTGAAAGAGTGGATCAGCTTTAAAAACTGGCTACACAATGGCCATCTATCACCAGTTTTAGAACAGGTTGCACTGCCACCCTAAAATCCCCCTCACTCTGAATCTTTTGCAGTAGTCCATGACAATTCATGACTGTCACACAACCACAGACTGCCTCAGTTCCAGTGTTTTCCTGTGGAAGGTATTACAAATGAAAAGGCTAAGAATCATAATCTCAAGTCATAGAGAACTTGTGATGAAGTAACAAAGGCTGGTATGGTGAGATGAGTCCTGAATGACAGCAATGCCTTTACTACAGAATACAGAGAAGAGCACTTGCACTCACACGCTTCTGAACTGCCTCAGAGCACGCTTCACATTCTCAGTCAAAGGGAGAACACTTGGCTGGCATTTCTCATAACTGGAATATCAATGGCAATAGTAAACAGGGTTAAAAAGGCTGAGCTCATCAAGCCTCTAAGGAATCAGAGCAAATACCAGATGCCAAACTATCTGTTACTAACTGCCCTCACCAACACTTGAAGTATTTGAGGGGGAGAAAGTGGGAAATGTCATTCAAAAGTTCTGGGGTTTCACAAAAGCAGATATACTGAAAAAGCCATTAAAATAAGTGAAATAAAATGACTGTATTCATTTATAATACTTTCAGATTTAGGGTTACTTCATATCATATATAAGAAATATGTATGTACAATGTACATATGTGTGTATATGTGTGTGTTTGAGTGTGTGTCTAGGCATTGTGAGAAATAAAAAATATATCCAGATATAAATGAAGATCAAGGATATTTATCATTAAATATTTCAAGTGCTTTTTGTTAGTTAATTTGATACCTATAAAGGGCTTTCAAATTTTTATTAACGACTCCAAAGATTCTCTAAAATTTAAAAATATTATTAAAAAAAGGGGGGGTGCCTAAGTGGCTCAGTTGGTTAAGCATCTGCCTTCACATGCCCCAGGTCATGATTCTGGGGTCCTCGGATGGAGCCCTCTGTCAGGCTCCCTGCTTCTGCCTCTTCCTCTGCCACTCCCCCTGGTTGTGCTCTCTCTCTCTCAAATAAATTAAAAAAAAAAAATTTTTTTTTAATTTATAAAAATGAAATAATAAAACACCTTTCAAGAATAAAAGTGCTAGCACATTTTATCATAAATTAAATCTTTGTTTGTAATAAATAATCCTGTAATTTTACATGAATATGGACCATAATGTGAGATTTTTATTGCTTCAGATGTATGTTGTGCTTATAACACTCATTGTAATACAACTGAAAATAAATCAACAAATACCTCACAATTTGTTCTCATTCATTTAAAAAATATCACATGAATTATATGTGTCTAGTGTATTGAGCTGAGTAACAGAAAAAAATACTGGCTGAGCTGCTACTTTTATATACTTGTTGGTTAAAACTCTTTGTCAGTAATGGCTAAAATTAAAACACTGTTTAGATTATTTATTAAAAAAGTGATAAAGAGGTAAGACTTTTGAAGAACATCCAGAAATATAAGATGAAGAAAACCTCAACAACTGTGAAAGAAGCCTTTCCAGAATTTATCCATTTGCTTAGTAAATACTGTCTTAAGCATATTTCACAAAAATATAAATCCAGTAAATATGACAAATTAAAAGATATTGGAGTCATCTAGGTATGTTAGTGCCTTACGTGATGCCACAGGAGTGACATTTTCTTGGAAAAATATTTATTAGTAAATATTAGTAATTAGCAAAATAATTAGTAAAATCTTTTTTCTTTACCTCATTAGTAAAAAGGAAGCAGCACTAATGACTCACTTTAGAGCATAAGGGTAACACAAACTTTTATATTATGAAGTTGATATTTCTTTATTAAATCATATATAAAAACCATGTAATGGACATGGAATACTACTGAATTAATCAACCTACTATGATAAGCTATCTTTCAAGTTAAACTAATAATGGCATCTATACCTTTTTTCCAAAGCATTTAAATTCAGGTGCCAATGAACTTCTCTATCACAATTTTAGATTAACTCATGAAACTAATTCTGCAAAGTATATATATTATAGTTAATTCTTGATTTCTGCCCATTATTCTTCTTCAAAGACAGAGAATTCAAATGTTAAGTCTTACCTGACCAGGTTCTGTTCCAGTAACAGTCAAGTCTTGGATGGATCTACGTCTTGGCTGTCCGTTGCCTTTTAAAAGATAAAAAAAAAAAGCAGAATACTGAGATCTATTCAAACAGACAACAAGATGTTACTGCTACAGTAGGAAGCTGGAATTTGTTGCTCCTTGGATCTATACAAAATGTTTGTGGGAAAAATAGTTAAGTCAGTTTATTGTTAAAAAAAAAAAAAAAAAAGAGAGAAGAGAATGTTGTAAGGAAAGGAAGAGAAACAGCTGCACAGTTTTAACTCAAAATTTGCCAGCCTACAACAAAGTAGGTCCTACTCCTACCCCACATGAATAGCTGCTAAACTCTCTTGCACCATCTTCTGTCATGTACTTAAATAGATGAATGTTTGTGGGCTCGGGCTGATGATGGCATCTATTTCAAGGGCCTTACGTTACAGTTTCTACAGCAAGACAGCTAGCCAGTAGGTAGTATGACATGACTGGCTTTAACCAACAACAGTACCTTGTTCATTCAGGGCCTAAAAGGATGCTTAGGCTTAAATTTATTATACTGAGTCACACTTAACCCCATTAGTCTTTGTCAGAATCTAGTAATTTACTACTGGTGTACAACTCTTTTAATTTCCTTCTGAAGAAGAATGACTTTCATTCCATTCTCAAATATACAGCTTGCTGAAATGGGCTGCTTTAGGAACTTCCATGCTAATAATAATTTAATCTAAAGATCAGTTTACGAAAAAATTCTAAAAATATAAGCAAAATAGAATGAATTAAGCAATAGTTTCACTCAGTACTTTTATTTGGGCATAGAGCTGTTTATATGGGAGATCAGCTGTCTAAAAGGAAACACAAAAATATTGTAAGGAACAGCTGATACAATACTCAAAATTCTTTTGACTCTGAAAGCTATATAATTTCTAAACTAGTAGGCAGCTTTGAGAACGTACACTGTAACAGTTTTGGTCCGATTAGCAGAGAGAATTCATTCTTAAAATTTTTATTTCTATAATCCTCAGTATCTTATTTTAAACCAAGGAGCAATATAACTTAGCATCTTAATCCATGTAACCCCATTATTACTTTGTATGTAAACTAAAAGGACCTTACACATAATGTTTAATGCAGCAAAATATGTAGCAAATATAAAAATTCAAGTTTAGTGCTCGCTTCAGCAGCACATATAATAAAAACTCAAGTTTATAGCTACACTCCAATTTATAAGACATCATCGCTTTTTTCATTTTAAACTATGTTTTAGAATTCTCTGTGTAATTTTAGCTCAAATTTACTTCAAATTTCATTTCATTCCAAGTTCCAACTTTTTAAAAAAAGGATTATATTTATTTATTTATTTGAGAGAGAGAGGTAGAGAGAGAGAACACAGGCAGGGGGAGCAGCAGAGGGAGAGGGAGCAGCAGGCTCTCCGCTGAGCAGGGAGCCCAATGTGGGGCTTGATCCCAGGACCCCGGGGCCATGAAGGCAGACACTTAACCGACTGAGGCACCCAGGTGCCTGGCAAGTTCCAAGTTTTGGATACAAATTAAAATAACACAAATAACAGCACATCTGTTGAATCAGGCACACTAAGATACTCTTGTGAAAATTTTTAACTATCCCTGCTTCCTGAGGACAAAAAGATCCCTACCACCATGACTAATAAGCAATTTTAGGCACACTTCATTCAACACAATCATTCTAAAATTAGCTGAGATGAGACAGGCTTATAAAAAAGTGTTTGGAATTCTCTTTTCAGATTAGCAACATTTGTGAATCTGGGGAACCACCCAGCACATGTCTCTAAAAATCATTACATCACTACTGCAATAACAACAAAACCAAACTCAAATCTAAGTAGGGTAGAAGGAAGGGGAATAAAAATTTTTAAGGAAGTAGGGTAAATAAGAGGTGACACAGTTAACAAATGCCATAAAATGAGAAATCCTCAAGCTACAAAATGAGTCAAAGCAAGCAATATTAGGCAATGCATTTTAATTAGCATAACCATGGCAGAAACCACCTGGCAAAGTTTAGACAAAGCAAAAAAGGACTATAATCAACAAATACTTGTTGCTCCAATATTAAGTTTTAAATCATAATATGGAAATGTGAATGTAAAAAAAAGTAAAACTCCTATTAGTGTAAATGAAAACTACTGGGGTGTGTTCTCAGTAAATTTAGCTGGAGTCTGAATTTTTTTTGCAATTAAATATTAATTTAGAAACTCATTCTATATTTTTTCATGGTTCTTTGATATGTGCATACCTATATTACACATGGTAGTATAAATGAAAAAAATAGAATTGAGGGGCAGTATGATGTCCACAGATGCCCGAAAAAGGAATCTGAAACCTGCAAATGAAATGAGTATTTCATTTTGTAATAAATTCTGGAACTTTTAGGACTTACCATATGGAACAAGTGTTTTTTTTCTTTAGAACAACTTCTCTAAGTAAGAGGAACAAAAGGAATATACTATATCCCTAGCCCATCATAATGCCCCCACATACCCCCTTTCCCCCCCAAAAAGAAAGTGTGGTTGAAACAGCAGCTTTGTCAATTCAGTTGTTTTTGCAATTAGTCACAAAAACAGAATCCATCTCTTCAAAAAGCTTCTCTTTGAAGTACAACTTATTTACTGAACTGGTATTTGAACAGAGCCCTTCCTAGACACTCCTGTGGCTTTTCTTATTGGTTTAAGTAAGCTCATTGTTTTCCTTACCTTAATTACTCTTATTTTTCTATTTTCCAAACTTCTTTAATATTCTTTTTATGTAAAAATCAACACTACATTTTCCTGGAGACATCTCTTGACAAATGTTGGAAATTTTGAGATTCGTAAGTTTTGAATATTAAAATATTCATTAAGACAATATTAATAACTATATAAACAACATATACAAATATTAAGGAATATAACATATTCATTAAAATATTTTAATATTAAAATTTTTGATTAAAAACTGAATGGTATAAATTTTAATAGCAAAAATATTAAAATTGTGTCCTCTTCATGTATAAAATATGTAAAATTTAAAAAATTTGTACAGCACTATACACTGTAGTGTTATATCACTGATTCACATTAAATCATGCAATTTAAAAATATATGTTCTCATTCAGGCTGCCACAAATTTCATATTCTTTTATTTCAACAAATTCTGCCTCATTCCATAGAAGGCCCTTAACGGTGGGTGTTTTTTCCTCCTACCAAAGGAAAGTAATTATTACTGATATTTTGCTTTCTAACAAACTAGCTTTATTAGTTTTTTGATTACAAAATGTTATCTTGATAGGCTACAATATGTAAAGACTACTAAATGTTCTCTTTAATGTTGGTTAGATGAACTTCCTTTTTAATTAGCCACATTTACAGAATTTTACTGAAGGTGAGGTGGCTACACAAAACAGAAGCAGAAATATTTCAGCATAGCTCTCCTTGGGCTGCAGAGTCCCAAATTCAAAGGCTGCTAATGACACTGTGTGTCCAAGGTAGGAACTTGCCAGATCTACACTTTTTACCTCACTGTCTCTTCACACCAGCACTGCACTATTTGGGGGGAAAAACTACACCAATAATTGATGTACTTACAGTTAAAGTAATGTTTATGAACAGAATCTACTGGTTCTTGAACCAAATATAGTATTATAAGGTTATACTCTTGTCCTGAGAGGAGAAAGCAAAACAGTGCCCAAATGCCTCTGAACAGTATCACAGCCTCCAGGTGTCCAGGACTGTACAAAGCCCTCACTGCACTACCTTCTCCCACCCCTCCGCACCCCTCCACTCCCCACCCTCACCAGGCCAATCTGTTTGCCTATTACCTAAGATCTCTGAAACTTCCGAAGGAGGAAAAGACTTAAGTATGAGAAACTCAACTATCCATTTATTTTTGTTAAATATGCTTGGACTCTCCCATACTCTACTTATTCAATTTAACTGTTCATTATACTCTTGAAAACAACTAATACAGAGCTAAATATGTCTGGCATATTAAAAGCTAATATTCATTAAATTTTCTCAGTTAAGATGTCTAAATGCAGCTGAAATCATAAGGACACCTGAAGTTTCTTTCAGCTTTAAGAACAGTATTACAAACAAAAAATACCAATTAAATTCAGGTTCTTCAGGGACCTAGGCAAAAACATTTTACATGACTGACTAAAAAATATCTGCACATTCAATCTTTATTATTTATTATATCTTTAAGAACTGCACATAAGACAGAAAAATCACCTCTGGTTAAAGCACTCTATGATTCTAAAATGCTATGCGATATTATTTTAGCCTTATAAAAGGTATACTAAAGCACCACTGTTCAAGGCTCTCAAACAGAAGCACATTAAAGCAATTTTTATCTATGGAATAAATGAGAATTTTCAAGTGATTTACATGAACTCAAGAATTATAATTTAGTCTAACCTAAGAAATTCAGTACTACTGAGTATAAGAGCATAAAGACTGTTTAAACATAAATAGTCTATAAAACTTTGTAGTTTACTTTTTAAAAGATCTATATATACTGTAACTATGGTAGTCATACAATATCAGTATTTGAGAAAATTTACTTTTGCAATATTTGGAAATATATATCATCTTAGGATAGTAATCAGTCTGGTATAAACTGTGTGTAAGGGATTTCATATTAAAAAGTAAGGAACTACAGAAGACTAATGTTTCAGTGAAATCTTTCAAAGGCAGTATATTTGTATGTATTTGATAGTATCTTTTCAGTGGATTTCAAAATGCTTTATTACTGGAGTTGATTTCCTTAAATGCTGTAATTATTCACACAAGGACTCCAGAGCAGAACTGCTGATTTTTTTCAATTACTGAAACTAAATCCATGAACAAAATTTTTATTAACTACCCAGTGTCTTATTCCATGCTTTAAATGGGAAAAGGCTGTTGCTCCTGTTAACTTTTTTTTGGACATTTTACCTGGTGATCTTTGACACCTGGATTTTTGAAAGAAATATAAATTAGGTATTCTAACACCAGTAAATATTATCAAAATGTATTATGTAACTTCATAATTCATAATGCCTATTTCATTTGAGTATCTGAGATGAAGATGGGGAAAAAAATAGAACCTTGGAATCCTGGACACAAAAAATGTGCGAAAGTCAAAATCCAAATAGAAGAACCAAATAAACAAAAATTCACATTTTTATTAAGATCTTGGAGGAAAAAATTAGTAAATTTAAAGCAATCTAATAATAATAATCCACTCATTCATCTTTTCTTCAAATAAAAGTAAAACAAATGAAAATGAACTGGCTAAAAGGGAGAATTGATTACGCTTTTAAAACTTCCAAGTATTAATGGAAGACATTTAAGAAAGTCTCTTTCTTTTTCTCAAAATTCATTTCAATTTATCAGTTTATAATGTTCAATAAACAAATAGATCAGAAAATGGTAGGTCAGTTTAAATCCTGAGCAAGACACTTCTACAGTTACATCTACTTTGCTTAGGTAGAACACTGTTATTTGGCAGGGCCCTCTCCACAAATGAAGAATTAGCAAGATGTCATACTCTATCGGCAATCTGCTCTTAACTATGGGTCACTTGGTAATAAAAAGCCAGATTGATCTATAGCCACTCCTTGCGGGCAGAGAAAAGTAGAAGGGAGTCATCTGCAACAAACTTCATCAACACTTCTTCAGAGCCAGGGTCAATGTAGAAAAAGAATAAAAAATTGTGTAGCTTAATCCATAGGAACTCCTGAGGTATTAAAGGTCTATTTTTGCATGACCTGAGTGACTATTACATTAATGGAAGCTATTGTTAAGCCACAGATTGCTTGAAGGATGGCAGAATACAAAACAGTGCTGAAGAGCAAGCAAAAAACAAGACTTGAATTTGTTCACCTCTGACTAGATTAGGCATTTCAGTTACTATAAAAATGTTTTTTTAAAAAAGCTCTTTAGAGTAACTGTGTATTTTACAATTTTAAAAACTTGGTACATTTAAAAAAGTTCAAGCAAGACACACTTTCAAAAGATGTATTTGTACATTGCCAAAAGTACACATAAAAGTTTTCGTGATGCTCAAAAGAACACTCTTATTAAAAGATGCATCTCATTCTAAGAAGTACATTAGACTCAGTATATTACACTTGGGCAATGGACAGTATTATTCAAAATACTTATTCATAACAGATAAGATAAAAAAATAGCTATATTTAAAAAAAATGCTTACAAATGGGATCCAGTATTCATGAATACCTGTTTGGATATATCTAGAGTTTTGACCACAGAGCTTGTGGGAAATGGACTTTCACGAAAAAAATTCTAGAAGGTACAAAGAAATTTTGGGAATTAAAGATCATCTTCCTTTATAAATTAAAATGGCCATGTAAGACATTTGAAATATTCCCAAAGCATGGGTTATATTTTTATATTTAATTTAAAAATACAACTTAAAATCATAAAAAATTTAAACACATTAATAATAAATAATAATTAATAAATTATAAAGAATATAAACATAAATATATAAATATAATAATAAAAATATAAATAAAAAATAAAACACACAAAAAATTAATAACACATTAATGTCTGGCTTTTATGTCCAATCATTGTTAATTTCAATGCTTGTATTCTTTTATTAAAGAAAGCAAAACTGATTAATGTTTGGATTATCTGGGGTGGGGGAATTCACCAAGAATATTTAATAAAATGTGTTACTGAATACCATCTCTATTTGAACAACATTGTTGCTCTGGCAATTAAGAGCAGACTTAAGGTTTCCTGACTCCAACAAGGACTCAGTGTCAAAAAGGGGTCTGCTGGCCAAAGAGCTCTCTTTAATGTGAACACTAAGTAGAAGCAAGGCAGAATTACTGTCTTCTCTGACTCAAACAAAAGAAGAGAAAATGGATGTGATTTGGAGTCAGATCTAGGTTGGGATCCTGGCTATGTGCCTCTGGGAAAACCACTCAAAACCCATTAGATCTGATTTCCTCATTCCTAAAAGAGCTGTAATTTAATCTGGTAACCCACTTAAAAGACTGTTGTAGAGGTCAATTAGGATGGTGTACTCTAAACTACAGGCCACACAAGAGCATCGAAGCAGTTTCTCAGCATTGGCACTGTTGACATTTTAGGCTCAGTAATTCTTGGCTTTTGGAAGATTATCTGATACACTGTAGGATGTTCAGCAGTGTCCCAGGCTCCTGCTCACCATATATGCACCTGCCACTTGTGACAACCAAACATGTTTCCAGATGTTGCCAAATATCCCTTGGAGGGCAAATTCATCCTGGTTGAGAACCATTAAGACTATTCTTTCTCTTTTTTCTCCCTCATTATTTTGTACAGTACTGGCTATATCATTCAATGCATGTGTGTGTATGTGTTCTTAATGTTTACTCATAAGACATGGCTTAAGATTATACTGCCAAATTCTAAATTCTACTGATTCACTCAAACATTTAAAGTAGCCACAGCTTAACAGTATGCATGTTTAAGTGTTCCCACTTCTTTAGTCAAAATATTATTCCCTTAAACACTGTACCTTTCAGTACGGAGGTAAAATGATCTCAAGTACTCTGTTAATTCTGCAAGCAGGCCATGACTCAATAAATGAAATTACTATGTGAGAAATGGGTTAACTCTTTTCTCTGAACAGCAATAGTGACGGTGTTACAGAATAAAGCACTTTGAAATAAAAATTACTTTAATATAAAATGGTTTTATACAGACAAAATGCCTAAGAATTGTATTATTTATATTTTATGCATATTTATAATTTATACAGATTTTATATGTATCCTAGTTCCTAGCCATGGGAGGTCAATAACAGTTTGTTCATTTAATAGGCACATATTTACTAAACACTATGTGTGAGGAGCTCTATCAGATAACTGTTGATACCATCAATAGTAAGTAACAAAGACATGGTCTCTATTTTGTTTTCATTTTACTAGAGAAGAAAATGACCTCTAGGTTTTCAACTATGATACAATACTATGCTAAAAGCACAATTACAGGTAGTGTATAGAGTGCTGAGGAATTTACCCAAATCATACCCATGAATGTGTGTGGGAAAAATTGTGTATTTCTTTTTAGGGAAGAGGTAGAGGAAAACCCAAAGCAGATGGAGAAATAAATGATAATTTTGATGACATATATTAACCAATAATGAAGGTTACATAGGCCATTTAAGTTGCTGTCAAATATGGTGATTTAGATTCATCTATGAAATTATTACTATAACAAATAAAAGCAATTTACCAATTTGAGATGCTGAAGTACCATGTGTGAGTTAGGTATAAAAACATGTAATTTGCAAGAAGATTCTCTTGATAGCATCAGAATTGACCATGATTCTTTGGCAGGATACCATGCAGCAAATCTCATTTGGTTTTATTTTATTTCTATTTTCTAGGTTAAGGTAAAATGGTATTTAGCAATTCTTTTTTCTTCAAATTTCACTTGCTACCAACAGAAAGAGGCTTGGATAGGAAGCCTAGAGGGAACCCCGAAAGTATAAGGAAGGAAAGGAGCCAAGGGACAACAAATATTTTTAAATAGTTGTTTCCTCTTTCTGCTGGGTGCAAAAAAAGTCTTGGTTCAGCTCATTTGCTCATTTAAAAGCAGCGAGCAAGCTGGTAAAATTCTAGGCTAGTATTCTTCCTTCTGGGAAAAGGTTTAGTACCCTCCTTTTTGGAGATTTAAGGTATCTTGTCAAGTCTGCTTCAGTATATATGAATGTATAGTTTTCAATCTGTCTTCCTAGTCACTGCATGCAAGGTATCTATTTTTCTGTCTAGACGAATTGGAGCAAGAAGCATTTTATAAGTACCAGGGCTCATTATTTCGGTCCCACAGCTATTAGACCACCTGAGTTGGTCTATGATACCTGATATGACGATCTCAGGGACATCCAGAATGTTGCCAAATGAAGCAGTTTTACGGTGGCCCCGTTTAGGCTTGGAATAGGCTGCAAAAACATATATATAGAGTATACATGCAAACAACCACAAACAGTAACACAGAAAATGATTAACTACAAAAACAGAATACTTTTCAAATAGTTATGTTAATAATACTTCATGCAGAATGGCATGCAGAACTATCTAACTTTTTATGCATGCTTAGAAAAGGCATGATTTAGGAGAAATAAACTATCAATAAAGATGTTTCACATACTAGTTTTATTAGCAGGAAAAGAAAACAAAAAGAACAGAGACAAACAAAGCTGCAGGGTAATAACAAAGCTAAATTTCAAACATGTTCACAGAAACAAACTACTTAAGTGAAATCACTGATAAGCGACAGGAGGGCTAGGATGAAAGTGGGAAGGGAGAGAGGAGTTAAAAAGAAATAAGCTGCCATATTTGTTTTAATCACACAAACACAGGGATATATGTTCAAATCAGATGTTTCTTGAAGTGTGCTATAAAGTAAAATTTGTGATTAAATGTAATTACTGAATTAAACTGTGAAATGTTTATGCTTTTGTAAATAAATATTTACACATACTTCTATTAAACTAAGTATTTACTGTACTTTCCAAAGTTCAAGGTGCATTTCCATTAAACGTGAACAGTATTAAAAGCTGGAGAGTATGAGTTTTTCAAAGTAAGACAATCATAAAAAATCTGAACTATATAAAATTCAGTGATGTTCAACAGCATCTGTTCTATATTTAGAGAGGGTAGGATAATTTAACTATGGTTGTTTTTAACCTAGTGAAATATCACTTCTGTAAGGAATAATTATAAACCAGTGCCTGACTAGAAAATTGACACTAGCAAAGATATAAAAACCGTTATAACACCACTTCTTTTTTTAGAGTAGCAATCATTATTTAGCAGTTCTAACTTGAATGATATCCTTCAAGTGAAAAGGTTCCCCAAGTGTGAAGATCTATCACTGTGTGCACTATTCATCTGCCACTACAGAGATGCCCTCATTCCACAGAAAAACACCTGTGATTCAGAGACCTGGAAGGCTTGTTAGTGGCTGGTGAGCTTCATTCAATTTGATCATTTATAAAGATCTTCTGTGTGGCCAAGACTGCCAGTCCCCTGCCAATCTCTATTCTTCCCTCCTTCTTAGCAACAGAACCCTGACTTTACTCAGGATAGCAGTGTTCCCAGATAGAAGATCACAGATCCTCTTATTCCTTACAGCCATGAGTAGCCATTTGACCATATTACTATAGCCGAAGGCATCTATATGGAAGTTGTTAAGGGGAACTTCTGGTAAAGATCCTTGAAAGAGCTTGGGCATGGACCCTTTGGCCTTTCCCTAATTTTCCTTTCTTGCTGCCTGGACTGTGGATGTGATGATTATGATAGCTATTCTGGAGCACAAAGTAACCTTGAGGATGGAAGCCACACAATAGGACTGTGGCCCAGAGACAGATGAGCTCGGGTACCTAATGATCCTAGAGCCTACCTTCAAATTTCTTTATGTGTGAAAAAGAAAGCTTATGTGTTCAACACACTGTTATTCTGAATATTCTGTTATAGCTAGCTGATTCTAATGCTGATACAATCAGTTCATTATTAGATGAAGACAAGTATAGTATGATGGTCTTCTGGAAAACTTCTTTCTGAAAAGAGCTCCACAAAAAAGGGAGAATATTCTGTTTAGAAAACAAAACAAAACTAATGAATGAGAAAAAAGACCTAAAAAAACCAAACAAACCAACCTGGTTAGCTAAGTTAAAAATGTATATGAAAATACATGATACATGAAAATACACATGTATACACATATATGGTTAAAAGACCAGAGGTAAATACATAAAACTGTTAAGTGTTTATTTCTTAGTGGGACAATTATGGAAAACTGTTTTTTTGTTTTTTTGTTTCCATTTCCACATTTTCCATAAAAGAAATTTACTTTTATAATTAGCTTCCCTCTACCCCTGGAAGAACTGAAAGAAAACAAATTAAGCCAGCATTACTAATGCCTGGTTAGAAAGAAGGTTACAAGTTCACTCAGGTAATAAAACATATACAATTAACCCTTGAACAATATGGGTTTCAATTGCATGGGTCCAATTATATGTGATTAAAAAAAATACCGTATAGTACTGTAAATGTATTTTCCTTTTTTTTTTAAAAGATTTTATTTATTTACCTGACAGATAGAGATCACAAGTAGGCAAAGAGGCAGGCAGAGAGAGAGAGAGAGAGGAGGAAGCAGGCTCCAGACTGAGCAGAGAGCCCGATGTGGGGCTCAATCCCAGGACCCTGAGATCATGACCTGGGTTGAAGGCAGAGGCTTTAACCCACTAAGCCACCCAGGCGCCCCTAAATGTATTTTCCTTACAATATTCTTTTTCTTTTTTTTTTTTTAAGATTTTATTTATTTATTTGACAGAAGGAGAAAGAGTACAAGCAGGGGAAGCAGCAGAGGGAGAGGGAGCCAGATGTGGGGCTCGATCCCAGGGCCCTAGAATCATAACCCGAGCCAAAGGCAGATGCCTACCCAACCAAATGAGACACCCAGGTGCCCCTATTTTCCTTACAATATTCTTAATAACTTGTTCTTTTCTCTAATTTACTTTACTGTAAGAATACAGTAGAAAATACATATAATATACAAAACATGTGTTAACTATTTGTTACTGGTAAGGCTTCAGGTCAATAATAGTAGTTAAGTTCTGGGAGAGTTGAAAGTTACATGTGAATTTCTTTTTTTTTTTTTTTTAATGATTTTATTTATTTGAGCGAGAGCGAGAGCATGAGGAGATGGGGAGCAAAGGGAGAGGGAAAAGCAGGCTCTTCACTGAGAGCCTCTTCCCTGACACGGGGCTCGACTCCCTGATCCTCAGATCATGACCTGAGCTGAAGTCAGACACTTAACTGAGTCACCCAGGTACCCCTGGATTTTCATTTATTTATTTCTTTATTTAATTTTATTAGGTTTGGTTTATTTATTTATGTAGGGAGACAGCATGAGCCGGGGGGAGGGGTGAGAGAGGAAGAGTGAGCAGCTCAAGTAGACTCCCTGTCAGACACTCAAATGACTGAGTCACCGAAGCAGGCACCCTACATGTGGATTTTCAAATGCATGGTGGGTTGATGCCCCGAACCTGAGTGATGTTCAAGGGTCAACTGTAATTGTTTTTGTGCTAACCAATGCTTTTGTAATTAATCCTTTTAAGAACTGAAGAAATGTAATTTAAATGCTAGCTTTTCCAAGATTGAATAAAATTACCACTATCTTTTATATAGCAATTAAAAGAATTAACTACACCCAACTTAGCTATTTTTGCTACTGGAAGGAAGAGGAGCAGATAGTAAGGCCAAATCATATTTGGATCTAGAGTACATTTTTCTACTAATTTCAAAACAAAGTATTTGCTATTATTTGAAGTCAGCACAAATTCTAGTAGAATCACTAAAAATCCTCTAAAACATTCTGGTTCTGGCAAAATTTCAATTTTCCACTTAAATTTTCAGTTCATGTTCGAGCTAAAAGAATTACATTTGATAAAAATATATTTTATGATCCAAATAATTTTACAAGTCATATCTGCTTTATTTGGAACTGGAGAAAAACATATAAATTATCTGCTAGAAGCTTAGAAAGTATCTTGTAAGCCTATTTCCTGCTTTAAAAAATTTTATGACACAAAAAACCCAATACTCCCACTACTGAAACAATTAAAACTACTCTTTCTACTCCTCTTCAGATTTTTATTTCCTTTTTACCTGTGGTTGCAGCAATCCTGGCTTCTATTTCAGACATGTCAGCACTCATCCTCTTGCCCTCGGAGGTTGGGGGCAAGCTCTCCATGCTGCTCCCACGGGAAGCTCCCAAGCTTAAACGTCCTGATTCACTCTGTTAAAATTATAGGTCAGTTTGAATTACTGAAGCTCTTTAAATTGAAAAATCCTGGGCAGCCTAGGATGAGAAAGATACCACCTGAGATCCTTAATGGATTCTGTTCTGTTCTGAAAGAAAAGGGAAGTTTTAAGGGAGAGGACGCTGCAGGGGTAAGGGATAGCAAGCTCCAGAAGGGGCCTTTAGGAAAGGGTAGTCACTGGAGTTGGGAGTTAAAGGCTACAATTATTAGTTAACCTAAATGCCGCAGGTAAGATGAATGAAATCACTTAAAATACTTTTAAATCAATAATAGCAAATATATCTGGACAATATGAAATGACAGACTTAGGGCAAACTCCTTTAACTGGGTAGTAGAACCAAGAAAGAAGCATTTTACTTTTTTTTTTTATGCATTTTTACATTTTTAATCATCAACCATTAAAGTTAGGGAACATCATAGGCAGGGAGCTGCACTGTTGGTAAAGGAAGCAAACATCAGAAGGGAAAATAATTTATCAGTGATAAATGGTAGGAGAATCTCATTTTATGTCTCTATTCTTATCTGTCTGCTTCAGGAACAAAATTCAGCATTTGTATAATGGAAGATAACAAATAATTTCAGTTAGTATAAAGTTATGACTACTAATAAGGTCATCACATAATTTTACTTTTAGTAACAAAACAAACCTGTTGCTTTGCCTGATTTTTCAACAATTTTGATTCTAAGCGTTTAATAGTATCATTTGTGGCAGGAACTTGCTCCATATTAGTGTCACTTTTATTACTGGTATTTGTAGAAGCGATGTCCATGAATGAGCCTAGGAAAGTAGAAATATTTATGACTACAGGTTGGGAATAATACAGAGGCTTCATTCAATAATATGTAACTTAAACTATTTTCTAAACTAACAAGACATGAACAGAAACAAAATAAGACTTTTCAAGCCAATGAAGAGATCCAAACCCATTTTAAATGAATTTTAAGGGTAACACAAAAAGGGAACCAAAATGTTTAGTCTTCTAAAAATCAAGGATGACTATAAGGTTCTTAGCCTCAGCTAGTAAATCACAGCAGTCATTAATCAAAATTGGGAAGACAAAGGGAGAAGTAAGTTTGAGGGGAATGTCAGGAACTTAGTTTTTGGAAATGGTAAGTTTGAGTTCCTGTTAAAGATTTGTATATATTTTGACAGAGAGAAACACAGCAAGAGAGGGAACACAATCAGGGAGAGTGGGAGAGGGAGAAGCAGGCTTCCTGCCGAGGCCGCGAGCCCAACATGGGGCTCGATCCCAGGACCCTAGGATCATGACCTGAGCCGAAGGCAGACGCTTAACAACTGAGTTCCTATTAGATATCAAGTAAGGAGTTGGATATAGGTCAGGTCAGGGAAAGAAGAAAATATCAGCAAACAGGTGGTATACAGCGCTATAATACTGGATGAGACTATTGAGGAAACGAGTATAGAGAGATAAGCAAAAGAATATTAGTAACTGAGCCCTAGGCATGCTGACATGAATAGGTTGGGGAGGTAAAATTACCAGCAAAAGAAACTATCAGAGAAAGTGGCCAGAGATATAAGATGGAAATCCAGGCTAGTATGATATCCAAGAGACCAACTAAAGAAAGTGCTACATATAAGGAGAAAGTAATGAACTGTGTCAAATGTTGCTGAAAGCCAAAAAAGATGAGAACTGGGGGGCGCTTGGGTGGCGCAGTTGGTTAAGCATCCAACTCTTGGTTTTGGTTCATGACAGGGTCATGAGATGGAGCCCCAAGTCAGGCTCTGTGCTCATCAGGGAGTCTGCTTAACATTCTCTCCCCATCTCCCTCTGCCTTTCCCCCACGCTTATGGATGCACTTGCTCCCTCCCTCTGAAATAAATCAATCTTAAAAAAAATAATGAAAACAAAATCATTTCAATTTAGTCATGTGGAGACAAACGGTGACCTTGACAAGAGCAATTCTGAAGTAGTGGTATAATAAAAGCCTCAATACACTGGGCAATAGAGAATGAGGAAGAGAGAAGCTAAGAGGATGCAAATACAGACTATATATGCCCTGGGAATGATTCCAGTAGAAAGGCTGGTGATACAAGAGACTGAGGGAAGAACTGCTGCAAAGAGCAGATGGGATACAGTGCACAAGCAGACAAGCTTGCCTCTGGTGAGGAGCATGGAGAGCTCAGCCATAGTAACAAAAAGAATGTAGAGTAGATGGGCATAGATACATAAGTAGGTGGGCAGATGTAGTGGGGGAGCTTCTGGGAGCTATCTCCTGATCATTCCAATTTTTCAAAGAAATAGGCAAATAGGATCAGCTAAAAGTGAGGAGTGAAGAGGAGGTATTTGAAGTTTGAGAAGAGAGGCTAAAGTGTAAAATTAAGTCATCTAGGCAAGAGGAGACAGACTAACTATAGTACAACCGTCCAGCATCACTCTATCACTAAAGCATTTGAAGACAGTAAACACATTTGTCTCCAGCCACATTCAGTTGCACAGTTACAGGCAACGGCAAGCCGAGTGTCAGACTGAACCACTTGTGGTTTAGTCAAACAAGCCCAAGACAAGAAATTATAATAACTATCTGGAATTAAGTGAAGGGAGGATGAAAGGAAGTATCTAAGAGAACTGTGGCTCAGTGAAAAGATGGAAGGATCAAAGGCCTGAAGGTCACAGTACTTAAACAGGGACAGAATTTGGAGGTGGTGGTAGAAACAAATAAGGAATTTTAGAGAAGTTCACTTTAGAATTCAGAGCAACTTAAAGATTTTCAGCAAACACAGAATTTGGGAAAAACTATAAACCAGCTTAAAATAAACGTAATTATTTTGGAGGTGAAGGAAACATCAGCAAAAATATTTTTCAGTAAAAATAAAATTTTAAGTACAGGATAAATATATGTGTACATATACACATGTATCTTTTAGTTGTAATTAAATTAATGAGTGCTTAAAATGCCATATATTTTGAAAAGCACAGTTTTTCTAAGAGACTTATTTCTACTGTCTCTTCTGATGATCACAAACTACAGATCCCACTACAGATCCTACTACTACTTTGTATTTAGAAAACTAAGGAACTTTGAACTAAAAATAAGAGTTCTTAAATAAGAGTTTCTATAGACTCTTCTATAAAGACCAAAAAGTAGAGTGTTCATGATGAAAAATATGCTATTTTTAAAATTTACAATGATTTCTAATATTATTTGATTTACCCATATCTGTGTAAAAATGATTATTTTTCAAAGAAAGAATGACATTCCCAGCTATACAATATACTATCTTTTTATATTTAACTATACAAGAATTCTAAGACTTGGAAGCAAGACTTTAGTAACTCTTTAATCTGGGTACCTTCTTGAAGAATGATGCACCTGGAAATCCAAATTACAGTCAATCATATGAAATTAAGAAATTAAAATGCAAATAGAGACATCATTCATTGCCTCTTGATTATAATTTCATGGGAACAGAGACAAAAAAAAATTAAGTTATTACTCTTCCAATCCATCCATTTACCTGTACTGGTGGCAGAGTTGCTCTGTCCTTCATCTGAATACTGACAAGGATACTGTAATGGTTCATCTGCTCCTGGAAAGTACTATATATGAAAAAGTAAATCAAAATTTAAAATTTCTTTAATACAAAATAAATACTGTAAGAATTAACTTGAAGAATACACATTAATTATTTCCTTGTCCTGGGATGTGAAAGTAGTGGAGATGGTGCTTTATTTTCCCTATGGCATATAGTGAATTTATAGATGTCTAAACTCAGTATATGCCTTAAGTCTGTGATTTTGTAAAGATGATGATAATGTGCTACTCTTTTAAATTTCAGCTGTGATCAATGCTGTGTATGTACTTAAGAAGTATCTATTTTACACAGAGCCTAGATACTCCTCAAGAAAACAGCTATATTTTTCTAGAGGAACATATCAAATATAATAGTATCATTCCTCATAATTAGGTAAAATGTATTTATGTTCTCATAGCACCGATACAAACTTTCAAATTGTTAAAATTATTGTCAGTCTGACAACTGAGCTTGGTATGCCAGAGGATAATTGTTAGAATATTTTGAATACCAAAGATTATGGTGTTCCTCTATAAAATGGAGATACAATATTGGAAATTTTGCTGGTCAAAAATTAAAATTCAGGGGGCGCCTGGGTGGCTCAGTGGGTTAAAGCCTCTGCCTTTGGCTCGGGTCATAATCTCAGGGTCCTGGGATCGAGCCCTGTTTGGGGCTCTCTGCTCAGCAGGGAGCCTGCTTCCCCCCACCTCTCTGCCTACTTGTGATCTCTGTCTGCCAAATAAATAAATAAAATCTTAAAAAAAAAACCACCTAGAATTCAGGCAAAAAAAGAAAGGTGTTCTTTTCAAATCAGACAAAGCAGATATAAGTACAATTACAATCTGAACAATTTATATATCCCAATGTTTTAAGGTATCTCACTATGGAAACTAAGTTTTTTTTTTATGAGCACATCTTTAGGGCCTAGAATTCTACATATAGCTGGTACCCACATATGATGGGTTAAGCTTTAATCAAATTAGTTCAAGCTTGGTTTGCCTAAATCATTTTCAGTAGAATAAACAAATCTTTGGCCATCTAGGAAGTCTACATTTAAGGAGACTGAAAGGTTCTTCTACCGAGCAAAATTACTCTACTGTTCTAAAATTCAGGCACTTTCATAAGTATGCGAACTTTTAAAGTCAAAGTACTACTTGGGAGATTTTGTTAATGTACCAAAAACTAGAAGCCTAAAATTACTCAAATAATTCTAAGTGTCTGCTTATAGACTAAGAAATTTTGATAACCATTTGAAAGGATTCTTCTAAATTAAACATTTCTATCTATTAAATCTTAGATGTTTAACTTTTTAATGGTACAAGAAAAGCTAAAAATATGTAATGAAACACCAGAAGGTAAAAATCATGAAATACATGTGTCTGCGAATACAACCATTCTATTGCCTTGAATAAATGACTGCTTGATGAAGATCTATAGTCAAGAAAACTTCAAATTTAGTTTGTCAAGTATTAGAGTCAGAAAATACCTAAGTCCTGTATAAAGACATCTAATTTAGCTTCTCTGATTACAGATGAGGCAACAGGCACCCAAACAAACATATTTGTTCACTAAATTAAGCAGGAGGAAAAAAGAAAGTTCAGAAATCTAGTTAAGCTATCCTTCCATTACAAAGAACTAGAATTTTTCCCCCCAAATAAGTCTTCTCCTCTGATTATATGAGTAATAAATGCCCATTCTAACTTGGACAATACAGGAAAGTATAAAGCAGAAAACAGCAATATGTCTTTTCACTTTAAAATCCCAAACCCAGTATATATCAAATTCCCCTAAATCCAAAGCCCCTCAAAAGAAGGATTATACCCGCATCAAGTGAGTCATTATTTTCACAATTTCCTCCATTGAAGGGCGCTGAGAAGGATCTTTAGACCAACAACGAGTCATCAGGCTCTCAATGGGCTTAGGTAAATTTTTGATCAGTGGTGGTCGAGTACCTATAATTGAAAATTAGAGGGGAGGGAAAGAATGGATTTACCCAAAGAATGGTGTAAGCTTTTTATATGTACTCCCAATACAGTATTTATTTTATAGATTTTGTAATTTAAGATTTATTTTGGAATAATAAAAGTACTTTTTTTGTCTATTAGGTTTACATTATGTTTTCATAAAGGGGAAGGTACACCTTTTGCAAAGTTAAGTTAAAATTTTTATATGCAGTACAGTAGGAGTAAGACTGAGAAATAATATCTTATTTGTTCTAAACATTGTTCTTTTAACAAGTAATAATGGCTTAATGGGTGCTTCGAGGTAATCTTACTTGAACTAGGTTTTCAGATTCACTATAAAAATTTCAAATGTGTTTGAAAAATCACCTTCCATAACAGAAAAGTCATCAACTATGGTGTTACACTCACTGATCTCTAAATGACTCTTCTGTCAGTGGCAGACCTTTCTGGATGCTGTGAATCCATCACTTAACCAACTGAAAACTGTCAACTTTTGTGTAATTACCAAGATTAACAGAGAGGTTCCTAACTGAAAAAGAGCCTCAAATATAATGAAATCTTTGTAATTTTACCAACAAGTTAGTTCTTTTATTCTGTACTTCCCTGACAGTCAATTATTTACTGACAATTAATAGAAAAACAAAACACACTGTCTTAGTCAATGCTCTAGCATTCTCTACAATGACATTAAAGGTAGTAAAATGAAAGGCAGTACAGGAAACTAAAAAGAACACTCAGGATTACTCATATGATGGTACTGTTTGACAAGTCTATGAATGACCTAGTTAGGCAGGTATTTGTATGATCCGTGGAATAATGTACTAAAATGCCAATAAAATTTAAATGCCATAATCAGAATGATTATAACCAATTGACAGAAATTAAATAATAGAGAATGATATAAAAATTAAAAAGGTTAAGCAATTTCCTTCCATGAAGAGTTTATTTTCCCAAATCAAGTGTGAAATAACTTGATTAATGAAGGACATGTATCCTAATATCCTCAGTGGTTAGAAACATCACAACTACATGTCTAAAAAAAGCAGGAGGGATAAAGGACACTGAGTTAATAAGTCAATGTAAGTTAAAAATAGGGACACTGGGAATCAGAAAGATCTGGATGGGAATCCCTGCAATACTCTACCAATCTAATGACCCTGAGTAACTTCCTTTCCCTCTCTAAGTCTTGGTTTCTGTAAAATCGTATAACTGTTAAATGAAGCAATAACATACTCCCCTTATAAGGATGAATAAGAAGATAAAAAGAAAGCATATTTGAAGCACTTTGTGTTTTGCCTTTATGAATAGCTGAAGTAACAATTATTATTATTATTCTTTGCTCCCTCAGGAGAAAAGGCTATACCTCCTCAATTACCTTAACCTTGATAAAGATTTTATTTATTTTTAAGTTTTATTTTCTCCACAGAGTCCAATCTGAAGCTTCTCTATCCCCTAGAGAAAGCCAACCTAGGTAGTCGGCTCTGGCTGTCTACTGATGGCCTTTCCTTAATTAGGAGGATCAGCAGACCTCCTCAGCCTTGGGCAAAGGACAGGACTACTCTCAGTCCCGCCCTACCTGATTCTGGGGATGACGAGGAGGGTAGGAGACTGATGACAGCAAAGCATTCTGGTAACAAAGAATTGGACATTTTAATGTTAGAGATAAACGGTCTTCTTTGGAGTAGATACAATTGTCCAGACAGAAAATATACAAAATATATAAAAGAAAAATTTATTTTTACGAACCATTATGAACAGCCCACATGATACGGAAAGCTGGGCCACCGATCTCATCAAAGGGTTTCCGACGTGTTATCACTTCCCAAAGGATAATACCCCAGCTGAAGACATCACATTTTTCACTGTAATTGCTACCTAGAGAAAAAGGTGGTATAATTTCAAGACTCTTTTTCACATGACTTACAGGAACAACTGCTTTCATAAATTTTTAAGAATGAGCACTATACAAAAACAGGAGGATGCTGCATGTATAGCTGAGAAATTACTCTTTATTAATTTCTCAAGTAACTTAAGTCTGCAACAAAACATTTATTTATGAACTGAGTATTAATGATGCACTAAAAAAACCCACTTTAGAAAGGTGGTCATTTTCTACCTTTTCATGGAGAGGCACAGGATTTGTCTTTTATTTATTCAGACTTTCACTTTCTGTGGGGCAGAGTATAAGACATTTGTACTTTCCTTTCTTTCATTTTAAGAATTTAATTTCATTCTTAAATCTTCCTCCCCCATTCATTACTATCACAGCAGAAGAAATTTCTAATTAAATGATAAAACTTTCCTTTCAATATCTGGCAAGACAGAATTCTTAATTTGCAAGCTTTAAAGCTGTAAGCAGTGAAAATGATGGATAACAAATTTATGGTAAGCAGATTATGCTGCAAAATTTATAGGATCACTAAATTGGGCCAATTAGCAAAATAAACAGCAAAAAAACCTCCCCAAATCCCCCAAATCCATGTAAGAATGACTATAGTACCACACATGCACTAAGAAGTATACTGTAAGCACTAAAATATTAAAATCTAATTTGGGTAATAGGGACTGACATCTTTCAGAAATGAAGAAATCGCTATAGCCTCTGACCTCTGGTATAAATAAGTCTTTTTGCTCTTCACATTACAGTAATACTATGTGATTTTAACTCACAGAAAAGCATTTTAAATGAATTGTTTCAGGGGTGCTTATGTGGCTTAGTCGGTTAAGTGTCTGCCTTCAGCTCAGGTCACAATCCCATGGTCCTGGGATTGAGCCCCACACAGGGCTCCCTGCTCCATGGAGAGCCTGATTCTCCCTCTCCCTCTGCTTGCCACTCCCCCTGCTTGTACGCGTGTGCTATTAAACAAATAAATAAAATCTTTAAAAAAATTGAATAGTTTTAAATCAATGTATTCTGTATATGAACTTAAAACAGGAAGCACTATTTAATTTTGTACAATTTAACGTCTGCTGGTTCATTCACTCTTTGAATTTTATGGCAAAACAGTTCCACTCAAGAGACCAACTGCATGGCAAATTTCTCTTTCTCTCAGGTGGCTAAAAACAAAGATACAAAAAAACTTTAAATTCCTCAAAAATAAAATAAGCCATAATCAGAATCTGATTACTGACCATATCTGAATTTAATGGACATACTTTCTAACACACAAGTCACACATCTTCAGTTCAACTTTTCTCATTTAAAAGATAACTTGATGTTTTCATACAGAAAGGTATTATGAAATTTATGGATCATTCTTTTAGAACTTGAGTGAGATACAGAGATGTAAAAAAAATTAAACATCTCATCCTTTACTTGTCTTTCTCAGTATCATATTTCTACCAAATTACTTGCATTCCTTTTAAGGCATGCTCATTTAGACTGTCAATTTTTAATTGCTAGGAAATCAATACAAAGTACAGCTTATTCTTGTTATTCTTGGTGTTTATGTTCTATAAAGTTTCTGTGAAGACTGGAATAGTGAAAGCTGAGTCATTTGCTCATGGGGGCAATCAGGGTTAGGGTCCTGTGAACCTCTTAATGTCACTGATCGGTATATAACCTTGTTTTATATGGGTTTCTGTTTAAGACACCTTATTTAATATATATGTGAGTTCATTAACACTGATCTCATGGAACAGCACTATAACTCATGTCTGAATAAAGATTAGCTAGCATATTTCTCTGTTAAGACATATCACAGCCTTGTTATACTTAGGACCACTAGAAGGCACTTCAATGCTGCCCTTGGAGGCCTCTTAAACAGTGAAATCACCAACAAAAAGCACATAAAAAATGAAAAAAAAACAGCACTAAGTAGATCATTAAAATGACACAATATAAGAGCCGAAAAAAGAAGGCAGTGTGTTATCTTGTTCCTTAGCTGGGAACGTATGTTGGACGACTCAAAATGTTCCCCTGCTCTATACATGCCTGCAAATAACCATGAAAGCACCATGAATACTGATTTTCAGGTTAAAAATAGGCACGTTTTACAGTTGCAATAGGTGGAATATGAACATGAGGCCTGACTGTACATATACTTGAACTTGCATAGGACACTGCTAGACAACACAAATCTTGCTATGAGATTTAAGATCTAGGGCTGTATTTATTTACTGCCTCTTAGACTTTAGTACAGTTGACCTGTGAATACTGGTATGAATTGCAGAGGTCTACTTAAATTTGATTTTTTTTTTTTTGAGAAATACAGGACAATACTATAAATGTAGTTCCCTTACTGTTTTCTTAATAACATTTTCTTTTTTCAGTTTATTTTCGTGTAAGAATACAGTATATAATACATACATAAATATGTGTTAAAAGGCTGTTTATTTTATCACTAATGCTTATGGTCAACAGTTGTCTATTAGCATTTAAGTTTGGGGGAGTCAAAAGTTACATGTGGATTTCCAACTGCACGGGATGGTCAGCACCAATAACCTCTATGTTGTTCAAGGGTCAACTGTATATCCTTTCTAGTATGTACTATGCAGAAATAAAACCACTGAAACAGGGTAAAGCCATAAACACACTCTGGATATACATGGAGTAAGAAGGCAGATTATCAATCACGACATGCTTTTGTCATTTACCTTCAAAAACTTCAGGTGCCATCCAAGCAGCACTCCCCTTGTTATTGGTCATATGAGTCTGAATGTCACAGGCTGTACCAAAGTCACAGATTTTTAATACTGTCCCACCTGCAACCAGCAGCAAGCTGTTTACAAAACAACAAAAACAAAGGTTGTAAGACCAACACTTGATTATCTACAATAAAAGAGGAGGCATTTATGGTAATAGAAATGGTTAAGCAAAATGTCATCAACTTTTATCAAACGCTTCTTGGTCGCTCTAATAGCTCAATGGTTCAGAGGAATATTAGCAAAAAATAAATTACCTTAACTTAGTTCTCTTAGGGAGACTGCTAGATCCACATTTTGATGTCTTCATCTCTAGCTCCATAATCTTTCCTGACTATACATCTCTCTGGGCCAAAATAAAATATGGATTTTAAAAAGTTCTAGTAGGTCAACATTATGTGTTCTAAAATGGAAGTAAATGGATATCAACACTTTTATAAGTCACTTGTCCCCTAAATTCAATCTACCTATTGCAGTGTTTTTCAAGCCAATGGGCTGTAGGTGGAAGTGATGTACTTCACTTTTAAGCCTGGCCATAAAAATCTCCCACATATATATATTCCTTTTCCTTTCCTCCTATGCCATGGAGTACAGAGGATTTTGAGCTACAAGGAGCCTGGGATCCTGAGCCACCATATGAGAAACTCGCTATTTCATTTTGGACTTCACATGAGTGAATAAAAATAAACTTGTATTTTGTAAAGCCACGAGATTTCAGAGCTTACCTATTGTAACAGTGCAACTCTAACCGATATAAGAAACTGGTATAGAAGTGGATGCTGCTATAACAAAAATCTAATATATTTGATATTAGCTTAGCAACAGGCAGCAAGAAAGCTAAAACTGGAGGCTGGAAAGATACAGATCCATGTAATGACATGGCAAAACATTTTGTAAAAATTGTCTCCTATGATATCTGTGGCCTTGAAGGACTGGAAAAGCTGACTGCTTCTAAACTCCAAATAGCAGGAAATAAGACTCACAAAAGCCCTTAAGACTCAGTACTATAGCAAAGAAAAAATTAAGAGAAAGTACTTCCCACCTGAACGTAATAGTTTAGTTAAAATGTTCTGCTAAGGCAATGTGGCCAGAAATCAAATAAACCAGGTTCAAGATTCTGCCTAAGAAAGAATTCTGGTAATAGTCACAGGCATATGAAATTGACTGGAACCAGGGCGATAAGCCTACTCTTGAGGAAATTAGTATTGTCAAATGAACCACAAATTTCTAAATAAACTTCTGATTATTTTGAGTCTTACAACAATCCTCAGGAGCCCAGATACATAACCATTGTGTAGCTGTGAAATCTGTACAGCTTTGGAGGAGAGTATACACCAATACCCACATCTGGCATGGTATGAAGAATGCACAAGGGGGAACCCACAAAAGGGTGAAGCTTGGAATCATGAGCAATGGATAAGGGAGTTCCTTTTCAAGGGCCAAAGGTCTGATCAAGACCCCTCTTACAAATCCAGGGCAGAGGGACCAGACAATGCCAAGACTTCACCCCTATAGACTAGGAACTACTGTATGCCTCCATGCTTCCCTTTCCCCAGTGGAAAGTTTTACTGATTGTCCCATCTTTCAGCTATTATGTATTGGGTGAATGCGGAGAGGGAGAGGTGACAGATAACTTGTCCTTTCAATTCATTTGTTTCCAAACTATGGAAGGCCACATCCAGACCAGGTGGAGGACTGCATGTCATCCTGAGCTGTTCATCTGGATGGTAAACTGGATGGTGACTGTCAGAGCCTTTGCGATGTTTAACTGGTGAAGAGCCGTGAGTGGTTCTAACCTGTGGTTAGAGCAGTAAATACTCTGGGTGACTGGGACTGGCCATCTGCTCATAAGAGCTATCCCCTTCTTCCTCTGGGGCATACAAGACCCAACTTCCCAACTTCTACTGTAGGTAATTATACCTAGAACTGAGTTGTGGCCACTGATACGTAGGTAGTGGGAGGGTCACTTCTAGGCCTTGTTCAAAAAACCTCTCACATGTGATCTCCATTCTCTTTATCTGCTGGCTGAAGCTTAAGTTCCCAAAGTCCTGGCGGATGGCGGAAGTACAAGATGGAGGGAGCTTAATGGGTCCTTGAATAGCAATATGGAAGATCATCTGCCAAACAGGAACCGCTCTTTTGGATTTCACATGCATGAGCAATAAATTTCTATTGTGATAAGTCCAGTATTAGCTACAGCAGCTGGTTTTAACTAATATTCCTAGGTATTAAGATTCCTTTAAAGAAACCAATACTTGGGACGCCTGGGTGGCTCAGTTGGTTAAGCAGCTGCCTTCAGCTCAGGTCTTGATCCCAGCGTCTTGGGATCGAGTCCCACATCAGGCTCCTTGCTCGGCAGGGAGCCTGCTTCTCCCTCTGCCTCTGCCTGACACTCTGTCTGCCTGTGCTTGTTCTCTCGCTCTCTCACAAATGAATAAATAAAATCTTAAAAAAAAAAAAAA
>PISX010014239.1:0-53720 GCA_004024625.1 Mellivora capensis | reverse complement strand
TGGGTTGCCTCTTTGTTTTGCTGACTGTTTCCTTTGCTGTGGAGAAGCTTTTGATCTTGATGAAATCCCAAAAGTTCATTTTCGCTTTTGTTTCCTTTGCCTTTGGAGACAAGGATGGTTCAACATTCGCAAATCAATCAATGTGATAGAACAAATCAATAAGAGAAGAGAGAAGAACCACATGGTCCTCTCAATTGATGCAGAAAAAGCATTTGACAAAATCCAGCATCTGTTCCTGATTAAAACGCTTCAAAGTATAGGGATAGAGGGAACATTCCTGACCTTCATAAAATCTATCTATGAAAGACCCACAGCAAACATCATCCTCAATGGGAAGAAGCTCACAGCCTTCCGGTTGAGATCAGGAACACGGCAAGGATGCCCACTCTCACCACTCTTGTTCAACATAGTATTAGAAGTCCTAGCAACAGCAATCAGACAACAAAGAGAAATTAAAGGTATCCAAATTGGCAATGAAGAAGTCAAACTCTCTCTCTTTGCAGATGACATGATTCTTTATATGGAAAACCCAAAAGACTCCACCCCCAAACTACTGGAACTCATACAGCAATTCAGTAACGTGGCAGGATACAAAGTCAATGTACAGAAATCAGTGACTTTCTTATACACTAACAATGAAAATACAGAAAGGGAAATTAGAGAATCGATTCCATTTACTATAGCACCAAGAAACATAAGATACCTGGGAATAAACCTAACCAAAGAGGTAAAGGATCTGTACTCGAGGAACTATAGAACACTCATGAAAGAAATTGAAGAAGACACAAAAAGATGGAAGACCATTCCATGCTCTTGGATCGGAAGAATAAACACTGTTAAAATGTCTATACTGCCTAGAGCAATCTATACTTTTAATGCCATTCCAATCAAAATTCCACCAGTATTTTTCAAAGAGCTGGAGCAAATAATCCTCAAATTTGTATGGAATCAGAAGAGACCCCGAATTGCTAAGGAAATGTTGAAAAACAAAAATAAAACTGGCGGCATCACGTTACCTGATTTCAAGCTTTACTACAAAGCTGTGATCACCAAGACAGCATGGTACTGGCATCAAAACAGACACATAGACCAGTGGAGCAGAGTAGAGAGCCCAGATATGGACCCTCAACTCTATGGTCAAATAATCTTTGACAAAGCAGGAAAAAATATACAGTGGAAAAAAGACAGTCTCTTCAATAAATGGTGCTGGGAAAATTGGACAGCTATATGTAGAAGAATGAAACGACCATTCTCTTACACCGTACACAAAGATAAACTCGAAATGGATAAAGGACCTCAATGTGAGACAGGAATCCATCAGAATCCTAGAGGAGAACATAGGCAGTAACCTCTTTGATATCAGCCACAGCAACTTCTTTCAAGTCAAGATATGTCTCCAAAGGCAAAGGAGTTATAACCTTTTAAAACTTTTCTCGTTTCTTCTTCTCCCTAGTGTTTTGGTTACTGTTTTTCAAGATGATGTGGGGGCAGAAGTTCCCATTGTTGGTTTTGTTTTGTTTTTGGTAAATCTAGCTCTCACTTATTGGGTTTATAAAGAATAGTCTTCTTGTTTTTACTTTAATTACCCTGCAGTAGGCCTGTGTTACACTGTTTTCTTACAGTTCTTTGTATCATCCTGAAGACAGGATTGCTTCCCTGTTGATGTGTGGGTTATTTGTGCAGAAGGAGGTAAGGAGAGCTAAATACATAGCCTGAGCAATGCTTACTCCCCTTGAAGCCAAGATGGCAGCTGCTTCCTCAGTCTGGGGCAGTCATTATACTGCCCTGTCACGAGGCCCAGTGATGAATGGCATTTTAGTGGGCTGGGATTACCACCTGCTGTCTTCATCACAAACCAGCCAAAAGAACAGATTCCCTGCTATAATACATTATTTGTAAGTTTAAAGAACCAGAGGAAGATAGACAGGGAAATATTTTGTTGTAGAAGTGCCTAATGGTCTTAAATGAGGCGTCTTGTCTTCCTTCCTTCTCGTCCCCTCCATTCCCCATTAATGGGTATTCATTTTTCCTTCCATAGGGGGTCAAGTTGTAAATAGGATTATTTCAGTTTGGATTTTTTGGATATTTGTGATGATTCTTTGCATATGGAGATAAAAATCCAGCACATCGCAGCTTTCTGTTATGGAATTGTGCAAAGTGATAATACATGCACAGGCATTTTGACATTTTTCTGGATTTGGGGTTTACTTTCTTATTCCACAGTATAAGGAAAAGACACACTGAAGAGAGAGGAAGATGGCACAGACAGTGGGAGTGGGGAGTCAGAGCTTTATTTACAACTCAACTGATAATGGGGAAAAATGCCAGGAACATGGACATATTTAGGTGACATAGCACACTGTGTTGGGAACACAGGTCAGGAGCCAGACTGCCCAGCTTCGAGTCCTGACTCTGTCCCCTACCAGCTGTATGAAATTAGGCAGATTGCTTACTGGCCTGCATTTCAGTATCTTCATCTGGATAACAGGGATAAAAATAGTACTTACGATTGATAGCACCTTGAGCAATTTTGCGTAAACTCAAAAAGACCTCTCAGGATGGACTTTCTGAGCTTGGATACAGACAGTGGCTTTATGTGAATTAGGAAGAGACGACTCTTCCCGCCAACGAGTTGCTGTGCTTTGAAAGAGAGAGTCCAGGCAGGCTCTTAACCTGAACTTTTCTCCTCAGCTGGGCACCCTTGTCCAGGGCACAACCTGTGTCATCAACCATGACAATGTGTCTACCACCCTGGGCGGCGGAGGCATAAATGAGTCAGTTATGGTTCCGTAAAAGATGCTGTTACTATTATGAAAATTTCAAGGTGGGAGGCTAAGGTGGAGGAGGTATCAGAAAGCCTGTGGATTTGTGTAGGGCTCTCTTAGAGAAGGGAAGTGAGTTGCTAGAAGCTGTTGGTTATTGGGAGAACTGTGGCTGCGTCCCAGTTGTCTTGACTTCTGGCCTCCTACCAATGCTGAGTAGGTGTCGCTAGACAACTGTGTGATTCAAACAAAAGTACCATTGATAGAAGATGGGGGTGAGGGGCACTCTGGCCATTCCCAGCACCAAGTGTCTGCCTAGAGCTCTTCGCATGGCATGCTCACAGACGATATGTCTTCTATTTTCCAAAGTCAGACAGTACATTGGCTCCTTTGTGTGATATCCAAGTGTTTGTTTTAAAATATACTATGCAGAGGACATGTATAGATCTCAGTCACCATTTTAATAGTAGACTTAAGGAATATTACTATATGGAGGTGTCCTTCTGTTACATTTGAATGAAAAACCTTTGAAAAGTGGTATCTTCCCACTCCCAACTTTTCTGAGTAAAACCAAATGGAAAAGTGGTTTAGTTACTAAAGAGAAAAAGGAAAATGAGGTTGGATCACAATGGAGGTTGGCCTATATATTCCCAGTCCTCCCTTTAAAATCTTTTAAGTTGTAAACTATAAGACAGTTCTAGAAAACCACGTGAAACAAATTCGTTAATTATTGAAGGTGGACAGTCTTGGAATCGCTGTGTCAAGTAGATCCAAATTCAGGAGGAGAATTCACCACCTTGGAAACCCTTTCTGCCCCCCCACCCCCAGGGAGAATTCCTTCCTTCCTCCTTTTGCTCCTTTCCTTTCCCTCTCTCCCTCCCAACCTTCTTGTCTTTCTTTCTCTTTCTTTCTTTCTTTCATTTTATTTATTTATTTGTGTGTGAGAGAGAGAGAATGAAGAGAGAGAGCATGAGAGGAGGAAGGTCAGAGGGAGAAGCAGACTTCCTGCTGAGCAGGGAGCCTGATGCAGGACTCAGTCCCAAGACTCTAGGATCATGACCTGAGCCAAGGCAGTCGCTCAACCAGCTCAACCAACTGAGGCACCCAGGCACCTGTCTGCTCATTTTCTTTTGATCACTTCCTTGCTTTTTTCATAGCTGTGTTGCCCAAGTCATACTAACTTTTTAAAGGATAGGCTATGTGATCATCCTATCTGTGTAATGAACATTTCATCATTTTTAAAGTAGAATCAACATACAATGATATATTCATTTCAAGTGTACAACATGGATTTGATTTTTATACATTACTCATGGTACGTGTGCTCATCACGAGAAGTGTGGAGACTGTCACCATACAACGTGATGACAGTATATCGACTATATTCCCTATGCTGTGCTTTCATCTCCATGACTTACTCAGTTTGTAACTAGGAGTTTGTACCTTTTAATCCCCTTTATTTATTTATTTCACCCATCTCCCCTCCCCCACTCCCCTCCCGCACCAGCAACCATCAGTTTGTTCTCTGTGTTTAAGAGTCTGGGTTTTCCTTTGTTGTTTGTCTGTGGTTCCCTTGTTCTGTTTTTCATATTCCACATATAAGTGAAATCATATGGTATTTGTCTTTCTGTGTCTGACTTCTTTCACTTAGCACAATACCCTTCTAGGTCCATCCGTGTTGTTGCAAATGGCGAGCTCTCATTCTTTTTCACCACATTTTATTTTCATTTAGTAATCTAATAAGTTGTTGGGGTGAATTCTAGTACTTTTCTAACTTGACTTGGATGCCTTTTTAAATGCCATGTCCTGGTGAAATACAACCGTTTTGTGGTTAGTTTGGATTCTTGGCTAAAAATTATTCAGGTATTAGTATCCCCAGTGGCGAAATCGACCAGTTCTTCACACAGCTCTACAACTGTCACAGGACTGTGTGTACTTGGCAGAGCCTCTAGCTCCAGTTCTTTGCCCCAAATCAGGAAGCCAAGGGGCTTGACCTTCCTTTCCTTCCCGTCCTCATTGTTAATGTCACATTGATTTGATGGGTGGCGAGTGCCATTTGTGTGTCGTGAGCAGGTGAGAGAGTGGGTTGAATATAAATGAAATGACCAGTAGGACACTGGTAAGTGGCCAATCGTGAACTGTCTTCCGTGGAAACAGGTAAGAGAAGTACTCCAGCAAAATGAATGAATGAATGAGAAGGCACTGGTCAGGTTGTTGGCCAGAGTACTCTGCAGGCACTACTTAATGACTTTCAGTCCTAGTCCCAGACAACAGTTGCTTATGAATATTTTGAAACATCGAAAGAAAGAAAGAAGGAAAGAAGGGAAGGAAGGAGGGAGGAAGAGGGGGGAGGAAGGAAGGAAGGGAGATTAGTTCAAAGAAACCCATGTAAGCCACACCTAGTGTCAATAATTGCAAACATTTTCTGCGTTTACTTCACACACACACACACACACACACACACACATGAACACACACCCCAAGTGTTTTTCCAACCATCTCAAAATAAACTGCAGGTGACAGACCCCTTTCCTTCTAAATACTTTAGCGTGCGTCTCCAAGTTCTCCTTTGTAACCAGCATGCCGTCGTCAGTCTTAATAAAGCGAAGCGATGCCCGAGTATCATCACATGACCTGGATGTATTCAGATTTTCCCAGTTGTGCCCAAAATGTCTTTCATAAAGTTTCATTTAAACTAGGGTTTCGGTCAAGAGCAAACCATGCAGTCGATTGTCTCTTAAGTTCCTCATTTTATAAATAGCAGCCCTTCCATTTTCTTCATGACATTGGCTTTTTGAAGGTCGATTTTCTTATAAAATGTGTCATAGTCTGGATTCGCACAGTTGTTTCCTCATGGTCTCATTGAACCCAGACCCTGCGGCGAGGAGGGTAGCGCTGACTTCCCCGCGTGCTGTGTACCCAGCTCCTACAAACCCAGATCCCTCTTTCGAGTGGCTAATGGGCTTCATCCAGACTCTTTTTCCTGAGTACCCTTTGTGAGCAAAAATTGCAACCACCTGATTTAGACACATAAGTTGTGGATTTTTTTTTTCTTTCCTCCTTAGCTATGAGGCTTGGGGGGAAAAGTAATAGAACTTCCAAGCAGTACTAAGTATCTTACTCGACGGTGTCCACCTAGGATTGTAGCCTCTCACAACCTCATAAAACAGGCTCCTGAAACTGTCTCCAAAAGACACGGGAGCGGGCTGGGAGAAATGAAGCCCTCTGTCCCCGTTCCCATAACTCCCGAGGGTCAGACCTGAAATTTGGACCCGGATTTGCCCAGTTGAGAGGTTCTACACTTCAGTGTCCTGAGGACCCGGTGACAGTTCCATACGCTGACTTGCCAAAATTAGCCTGAACTGAAATGTTTATTTAAGGGACGAAACATGATACCCAGGTAAAAATAACACCGAGACGACACACATAACCCGGAAGCACTCCACTAGCCCACTGTCCTTCTGACTCTTCTTTCTCTTTGCTCTCAGATCGGTCAGTAAAGCTCCATGTTGTGTTACAGCTCACTTTGAGTGGTGTCTGTCTTCGCAGCTTCTGTTCCCTGTCTTCGTAAGGCCAGAACAACCTGAGGATGTGCAGACACCGTTCCTGCTAACCCCACTCACATGTTCCCGGACTGACCCATTTTCTGTGCCTACAGAATACAATGGCTGGATTACAGGATTTAATGCTCCCAGGGTGCTTTTGAGCATTGCCTGGATTCTTAATTAGATCTTTTTTTTTTTTTCTTTTTTAGTGGAATCTGTCAATCTGTGGCTATAAACAGCCGCCTTCTGGTTTTCTGATGACATGCTGAAAATATAAATGGATTCTGCAGATTGCATTTTATTATCCTCAATATTAAGCACTTAGATCCCGTGCTGGAGAGGATCATGGTCTGATGTTATTGATTGAATCTTCTCAGGCCTGGGACTTCTGTGCTGTTTCTCTGCCAACCCACACTGAACGGAGAGAAGAATCAATTGTTATTAAGGAGAGTGTAGTGATGTACGTGCCGCAAGGAGACGTGGCTTCAGAAGGCAGTGCGGTGGGGCAGTGACACCCGGATTCTAGTCTCATCCTTGGTGATAGCCAGCTGCGTGACCTGGAGCAAGTCACTCAATGTGCAGGACGTTATTTGTCCCATCTGTCGCTTAATGGGCAAGGCATTACTTGTCTCATCTGTGAAATGAAGGGGTTGTGACTATGACTTGGACTTATTTTGGTATCACGAGGGGGGACACTGGATGGATCTATAGCGACATTGCCAGAGGCTGTGTGGGAGGTGGCTTGGTGAGGGGCCACGGTGGGAGCAGAGAGAGCATGGCAGTGGCTGTGGCTGTCATCTCGCAGAGAGGCAGGGGAGGCTCGGGCTGGCGTGGTGGTGCAGACACAGGGGGAAAAGAGCAGGTCTAGAATATATTTGGAGGGAGAAACGTTTCTCTTTTCATTGCTCTTGGATCATGGGGGATCCATGTCACCAATTTCGTTTTGATCTTGGTTAGAGTAAAACGTGTATTAGGTAACCAAGCGGAGATGGCAAGGAAGAAGCTGGATATTTGATTTCTGGACTTCAGGGGAGAAGGGTCAGTGCCAAAAATGACAATGTGTGAGTCAGCACACGCAAGATAGAGATATGGAAAGCTGGGATATTCCAACTCATAATAACGCCTGAGTTATTGTATGTGTCATATTTAAAGGGATGGGACTACCCAGGGGAGGGGAATGTGTGGCTAGAGAAAGGCCAAAGGCAAAGTGAGGAAAGGAGAAAAGAATCATGTGGCACAGGTAGGCAGTGAGTGAGGTAGACGTATGTAAGGCATTTACTGAATGAGGTAGAAGGAGAAGCAGAGAGTTTGGTCGTGGGGAAGCCTACAAGATGCAAGTGGTCCAAAGGCGGCGTGGGGGGCGGGTGGAGAGTGGTTGACTCTCATGCTGAAAGACCTTGATGCCCGTCAATGGAGAAGATGTCTCAGTGGATCAGACAGTGTGGTGACATTAGAATTTAAGGGGAGAACCAGTAAAGCATGACATCATCCAAGATCAGGCAGGAAAGACCTGTAAAGAGTATTGACAAGAGAGAAATTAATAATGGGATCTAATTCTAGTATTCTTGCCAGTGTCAATGATAAGGTTTATTGAACTCTGGTCACTGACTCTTCATGCAAACCTTTGGAATAGGTACAAGTATCATTTTGTAAGTGGGGAGGCTGAGGGTTGAAGTTCATTAACCTACTTCTGATTTAGCTTGTGCTTGTGGAGCTCAGACTCAGACTCCTGGGTCTCAACTCAACCCTATAAGAATTTTCAGGGAATTAAAAGTGGACAGCTTGGAGGCCCCTGAGCTATGATGATTAAGGGCAATGGGTAATTGATACTCATACAGGGAGTTTGGACCATGAAAGGAAGGAGAAAAACAGGATAGTTGAGGGGCTGGACTGAATCAGGGTTCTGAAGAAAAGAGGAAATGCATGCTACTGGCAGGGAGATGAAGACTGCTGTGGGCCAAGGGGTAGGACAAGGACCCGGGGGTGGGAAGGGATGGCACCCAGAGCCTTGACAGAGAAAGAAAAAGTATATTACTTCCTTTTGAAGAAAGGATGAAAAGATAGTGGTAGAAACCATGTTTAGAGGAATGTATATGGGGTTGAGGGCAGTGGTCCCAAGGTCTGGACAGAGTGTTTCCATCATACTATAATTCCAAAAGTGAAATCATTGTATATCAAATGGGAATGATGGAGTCCTCGAGGAAGTAATTGAGAGCAACAAGCAAAATGTCACTTTGGGACTATCTCTTTAGGAATGAGGAATTAGTGGGGAGAGTGATTGCCAAAGAATCCTTTCCTTGCCCCCATCTTCTGGGGGTCTTTTTTGTTTCAGGATCAAGGTCAACCCATAGCTCTGACACACAGATCCTTTACTTCTGGGCCCTGCCCACCCTGGCACTTGCCCCCCACCCCCGCCATCTCCCTCTCTACCTGTCTCCCTGCTGTGCTCAGCCCTTAGAACCTTTTCTCTTTGCTCAAAGCAACCTTTGTGCAGATCTTGGTGTCTGCCTGCAGTGCCCTACTTCATTCATCTCCTTCCATTGGGGAATCCCTCTTACCGTTCAGGACCAACTCAAATGTCAGCTCCTCAAAGGTTTTCCTTGACTGTCTTGGGCAGAGAGAGTTCATTCCTTTGCTCAGATGCTGCGCAAAATTGTGCTTAGGAATAAGAACTCTGCAGTCACACTACCTGGGGTTCAATTCCAGCTCTACTGTTTGTTAGTAGACGGAACCTCTCTCTGTGCCTAGGTTTCCTTGATTTTACAGTGGAAATAATAATAATAACAGGATCCACCTCATTAGGTTTTTATGAGGACTAAATGAAATAATGCTTGGCAAACTTTTAGAACAGAAAGGACATACGGTAGTTCGTGTATGAATGTGGACTGTTATCATGCAGCTGTCCTTCAGTCATGCAATTTGTGTGAATTTCTCGTATAGATCTGTGTCCATACTTCTCTTCCAACACCTACTGTACTCTTTGGTCTTTCTCCTGATTGTGGATCCTTACTGGATAGGGTACAGATTTTATTATTTTGGTCTCACACATCTATTACATTGCCATTAAATTGCCTGGCACGAAATGGGTATTCAGTAGATGATTGATTGGTTGATAGCTAATTCTAGTTCAGATGAGTATGATTTATGATTGTTTATGGAGAGTTTCCATAGAAACTTGATTTGATTTTTCTAGCAACCTCACAAAGGAGACAGAAATAGCAATGAATTCATTTCTCAGGAAATGTGGAAAATAAGAGCAATTCAATTCTGCTTTATTTTACAGTTTAAGTGTAAAAATATGCAGAAATGTCCTTTTATTAAATAAGTCAAATATGATCAGAAGAGAAGGGAGTTTAATGAGCCACAAATAATCTTCTTCAGTGAATTTTAAAGAGGTATTATTTTTTATTTACTATTTATAGGAGGAAATCACAATCTTCTGAAAGCATACCTTTTTTTTCTTTGTTACTTCAACAAATATTTATTGAGTATCTACTGTGAGCCAAGTACTTTTCTAGGCACAGAGTATACAACAGGGAAGAAAACAAGTAAAGTTTCCCACTCTCACCTTACTGGGTGGAGTTGGGCAATAACAAAACAAAAATGTAATATGAAGCATACCTATTTTTGTATAATTTATTTTTTTTAAAGATTTTATTTATTTATTTGACACACAGAGAGAGAGCGAGAGATCACCAGTAGGCAGAGAGGCTTGCAGAGAGAGAGGCGGAAGCAGGCTCCCCACTGAGCAGAGAGCCCGATGCGGGGCTCGATCCCAGGACCCTGAGATCACGACCTGAGCTGAAGGCAGACGCTTAACCCACTGAGCCACCCAGACGCCCTATTTTTGTACAGTTTAGAGAAAATATCCATGTCTTTTTTTTTTTTTAAGATTTTATTTATTTATTTATTTGACACAGACAGAGAGAGATCACAAGTAGGCAGAGAGGCAGGCAGAGAGAGAGGGGGAAGCAGGCTTCCCGCTGGGCAGAGAGCCCCATGTGGGGCTCGATCCAGGACCCTGGGATCATGACCTGAGCTGAAGGCAGAGGCCCAACCCACTGAGCCACCGAGGCGCCCCGAAAATATCCATGTCTTTTAAAAGCTAAGTCAAAATATATTAAATTCTGTTTTTTTTTTCAGTTACTTGAATCCAGAGACCATCATTTTGTCCAGCTATCCAGTCTCCTCTTAAGATCATTATGATAGGGCTTCCAACATTTATTTCAAATTCTCTTCAGACCTGCAGTTAGTGGTGGACAGCAGTTTGTCCACCAGATTGCTTTAAAAAACAACAATAACAACAAATGAAGATTAATAAAAATAGTTCTGAAATACAGTTTGTATAATTGATAATGAACAGGCTGAGAGAATGATTCTTGGCAGTCTTTGACTCTTCATGGCAATTACTTAATAAAGTGGTAACAAAGTAATTAGCAAAGTGTAGCATTTTGATATATAATGTGTTACATTATAAACACATCATAAAAATGTGACCATGAAGTTGTGTGGGTTTTCTTTTTATTAGACTGTTTTTTTTAAGGCCTCCATATTTCAGTTATTTGAATGGTTTAGAGCAGTGCCGTTGATATGAACAGACTCAGAAACATAATTACCTTTTTAGTTCAGTGAGAAGGAAATCAAATACAGATGAGCTTACTTCATAATTACTTGCATAAAAATAGTGTGATGACACATTGTGATGTCCTCTTGCTTCTGCTTTTGGTTTAATCACCAAAGTAGGTGAAAGTGTTTCTTTTCCTTTAAAACTATCAGTGTTCTGGTACGTTATCCATTCTTGAGTATTTTAATCTGACACTTGGAGCATGTCCCTGCATTGCTGTAAATAATGAATATTTTGGATAGTAATAGAAGTGGATTAATCCTGAACCATAAAGCAAGAAAAGAAATCTGATATTGGGCTTTCCTGAAAGACACACAAGGCGTAGTTGATGGCATAGGTGCCACCATAAGTACTTCTGAGGATCCCTTCGAGTGGGGAGGTATGTGCAAGTTCACCATGGCCACTCTTGAACTCATGGTGGTGTCCAGTGGCTTGGTCCATGTGGTCCTATTTTTTTTGTTTGTGTGTTTGTTGCGTGCTTGCTTGTTTTTCTGGTGAATGCCTTTAAGGAACGGTAGGAACTTTGACTTTTACTATGAGCTTGGGGAGTTTGGGGAGGTTTGGGGGGACTTCAAGTGGAGTAGTGGCATGGTCTAACTTTATGAGATTACGCTGGCTGCTCTTTTGAGACTAGAGGGAAGGGAGGCAAGGGTAGGTCAGTGAGGCCAGTTAAGAGACTTATCCAGGTATAAGATGATGGTGGCTTGGAGTAGGTAGTAGAGTAGAGGCAGTGAGAAGTGGTTGGAGTCTGGCTATGTTCTGAAAGATGTTGAGACGAGACGTACAGAATCCCGATTTCAGTGGATGGTCCTCCTCTTCTGGTTCTGAACTGTTGGCTAGTTACTTTCTATGCTAGGTCAGGGCTTTGTAAAATTTACTTTGCATATGAATCACTTGGGGATATTTTTGGATGCTGGTTCTGGTTAAGTAGGTCTTGTAGAGGGCAGGAGGACTAATAATCTGTATGTCTGACATTAATTCCAAGTGAAGATGCTGTTGCTACTAGTTTCAGGACCTAACTCTTCCGTGGCATGGTCCTTGTTGAATTTCTGGAGTCTGTTGAACTGTCAACCCTCTTAACCAAGATCTAGACACCTCTGTACTAAATAACTTGGGCATGGAAAAAAGGAAGGTGTTAGGGTCAGCAGAGAGCAGTAAGAAGGCCTGGTTGGGACCTAACGGACACAGGAGCAGGGATGGAAGCAGAGGAAGAACAGAGGCAGAAATGAGCACCTTCCTTCATTTGCATGGTGCTTGTTCCCATCTCCAGTACTGGCAGTCTAGGAAGCTGAATTTAATCATACTATACCTTGGAGGACATTAGTTAGCAGGCTGATTTGGGACTGTTAAATCTACTTGAAATTTTTTACTGGCTATGCATCACATACAATATAATTTTAAATAGTACATGAATATTTTAAGTGGTCCGTGCACCACTAATATTTTCTTATAATATCAATAGTCCTGTTACCTTCTGTTTATGGTATGAGTTTAGTTAACTGCTTTCCTCTGCAGTCTGTGAGCCTTCTGCATGCAGTGATCCTGTCTCATTTGTGTTTCTGTCTCTAGGCTCTGCCCATCATCATGGCTCAATAAATGGAGAGGGGCCTGGGTTATCTTGGCCAGAGATTCTATAATAGATGGAGGTAAACTCTCTTGGGTCTCAATGTTAGCATCATTGGTGCTAGAACATAATAATTTTAACAAAAATATAAAGACCTGGGGAAAAATGTTCTCAGAATCTTCTAATCAGTTCTTGGTGAATAAAGGTTTTAGTGGTGCTTTGAGAATATAAATTAGGACTAATAGATTCAAGAAAGAAAATGCTAAATTGTTTAAAAAATCTGTATTTAAAAGTCTCAGCTTTTTAAAGGTAAGCTTTCTAATTTATTTTAGGAAAAAAACTGGATATTGCAAACTGTAAATACAAACCACTTTTTATCCATTTTCTCACCTTCCCTTAAGTAAGAATGGGAAGATAGTAACAAAGGAGTATTTTTCTTTTTTCCCCCTTTTCTTCCTTTCTCTTCCTTCCTTCCTTTCTTTCTTTCAGGAAAGCTTTAGGAAAATGGGGAGAATTTAAAGAAGAAAATAAAGATCACACCTGTTTCCCACCATGAAGAGATAACATGTCATGTTTTCTGTGTGTGTGCGTGTGTGTGTGCGTGTGTGTATGTGTATATGTATCTGTCCATTTTGTAATATTTTTGTCTGCTTTTGTAGTCAGGGTAATTTAATTGGGAAGCATGCTTTCCTCTTCAGTTGTCTGGAATAGTTTGCGTGGAACTGCATTACTTCTTCCTTGTATATTTGTGTAATTTACCAGATAAACTTTCTGGGACTGACATTTCCTTTTGGGAAAGCTACCTATTTCTTTGTTGAATGAACTTGGGTTGTGTCAAGAAATTTATCCAGTTCGTCTAAGTTGCTAAATATACTGAGATGAATGTATTTGTAACATCCCCTGTTATCCTTTTAATGTCTGCAAACTCTGTAGTGACGTCATCTCTGTCACTCCCGATGTGGTAACGTGTGTCTTTCTTTTTTGGCTAAAAACCAAGGGTTGTCTTTATTAGCTAAAGATTTATCAACCTGGCTAAATGTTTCCCAGTTTTATTGGTCTCAAGGAAATGGCTTTTGATTTCATTGATTTTTCTCTATTGCTTTTTGGTTTTCTATTTGGTTTGATTTCAACTGATATAGTTTCCCCCCTTTTTTTCTACTTAATTTGGGCTTAATTTGCTTAAGAGAGAAGCAAAATTCATTGATTTGAGATCTCTTTTCTGATATAGGTGTTTTGTGCTATACATTTCCCCAAAATACTGATTTAGTGTCTTTCCATACATTTTTACATTGCCATATTCTTTCACGACAGAAGACATTCTAATTTCTTTTTATTTCTTCTTTGATTAGTGGGCTGTTTTTTTACATTGTGTTACTTCGTTTAAAATTATTTGGAGATTTTTTTTCCCTGAGCTATTTCTATTGTGAATTTCTCATTTAATTCCATTGTGGTCAGATGGCATGCTTTTTTTGTGAATTGAATTCTTTTAAGTTTGTGGAGCCTGGTTTACTAACCCAGAAGTTGGTCTATCTCAATACATGTTCATTGTGAACTTAAGAAGAAAGATATGTATTTTGCCCTTGTAAGGTGAAGTATTGTTGAAATGTAAGTTAAGTCAATTTGGTTGACAGTGTTGTTCAAGTCCTCCATATTCTTACTGGTTTTTCTTTTTTTGTTTTTGCTTGTTCTATAAATTGTGGGAGAGAGATAATATATTTCTGACTCTAGTTGTGAATTTGTCTATTTCTCCTTGTAGACCTGTTTTGGCTTATGTATTTTGAAGTTCTTATTAGATGTAAAAATGTTTAGGATTTTTTGGTCTTCCTGATAAGCTATACCCTTTGTCATTATGAAATGGCTTTCTCTGTCCTGAACAATTATTCTTTGTTCTAAAAGTTTCTTTGTTTGATATTAATATCCAGTTTCAAAAATTAACATTAGCATGTTATTATCTTATTCCTTTCTTCTATTTTTAACCTACTTCTATCTTTATATTTACAGTGCATTTCTGCTAGGTAGCACCTTGTTTGGTCTTGCTTTTTTTTTCCATTATGACAATCTCTGTTTTTTAATTGGGGATGTTTAGGCCATTTGTATTTAATGCACTTATAGATATAGTTAGGTTTAAGTCTACAGTATTTTTATTTACTTTTTATTTATTTCATGTATTCTATATTCTCTTTTCCTCTTTTTTTCTTTTTGTCTTTTTTAATCGTTGAGTATTTTTTTTATGATTCCATTTTATCTCCTTTAACATTTTTATTTTGCTACTTTAGAGGTTGCTTTAAGGTTTATTGTATGCGTATTTATCTGGCATACCATAGAAACTCAATATACTTATTGAATGAACCAATGAGTGCCCTGGTACCTAGGTCAAAGGGCTGCTGAGAGCCAGAGGCATCAAGAATGGTCATCAGTCCTGTGCTATTAGTCATTCTTTTCCAGATTTTGTTTTCCTCTTTCACACAAAGTTATTATGGATATTGGCTCTAATATTCCTGTCTTGATGTTTGTCTCTTGAGGTTAGGTGTCTGTACCTCCCTCCCACTGCCCCCCTTAATGTTTTAACAAATAGATACTTTATCCTTAGGTGGAGCTTTCTGCAGGCTTTTTGGAAAGTGTGTGGTTTGAGTCTGTGACCTTGACCTATCATGGCCAAACCCCAAAAGTAACATCCTTATCAGGAAGAACCAGACATTTTTTTGAGGCATTGGGTAGGAAAAAGCTTAAAAATAATGGTCTAAATTTAAAATTAGCTGATCTCAGCAAAGCTACACACGTAAAGGAAATTCAGATCTAACAGATTTTCCCCATTCTTGGAATGCCACCAGTTATTTGAAGGCTCTTAAATGTTAAAAATGAAATCACTGATCTTCCTGATTAAGAAAGAAAAATTTATGCTTTCTCTCTCTCTCTTTTTCTTTTCAGCAAGTAACTGGCAGAAGTTTTGGTGATAAAGATTTTCGGACGGGGTTAGAAAATGGAATCCTTCTCTGCGAGTAAGTATATCCTATTATTCAGTTGGTTTTAATCAAGAAAAATCATTAATGCCATTCAGTTCATTTGTAAAAATTTACATTTTGTTTTCAATTTATTTGCTGTTTGATTCTGAAATTTTGAAACATCCCCTGGGTAGGCAGTACACATAAGTAGGTAAGGGAGTTTTAATGTACAGTAGGGAATGGTGGGGACTGTGGCAATTTCTAATTAGATAAAGAAGTACCCGGTGGCTACTACTCCAACCAACATTTACATTGTAGGAATCTAGACCCCAAGGGATGGGAAGGATGTGGACCCAACCATAGTAAAAGTGGCTGCTCTTCTCCCCCTTTTCCCCAAAACAAAAGCAGTTTGTACCAAGTGAAAGCAATGCATCTACTTTTTTACAACATCTTAAAACATGACAGCTGATGTTCCTCACTGGGATTGCTCCCCTGATGCATTTTTATTATATTCAATTTAAGCTCTTGGCAAATTTTCAACATGAATAATAACTGCACTGTTCAGTTTTTATATGTTGAACCCAACGTTTGTCATAAGTACTGCTGTGATGATGGAGACAAGAGCTTTCTGTGAAGTGGTTCTAGACACAAGATAAGCGAGAACCTTAACACCTATAGGGGGATGAACATATACTTCAAGATCTCAGGTTTTGAATTTAATAGATTCTGTAATTTGGTACTACTTTTTGTTCGGTGAAATGTACACACAGGAAATGCACAGCTGCAAATATACACAGACTGATGGGATTTGAGAACTGTGTACATGCACGTAGCCTACACCCTGATTGAGAGAGCACAAGTTCCCTCCTGTCCCTTCCCAGCCCATCTCTACCACCTCCAGAAAAGCACTGTCCTCATTTCTATCACCATAACATTTATTTGCCATACATCTTGAACTTTATGTAAGTGAAATGACATAGAATGAACACACTCTTATTTTGGTGACTTCCAGAATATTGTTTGGGACCCACTGGGGTAGTTGAAAGACTTTGGGTTTTGGAACCTGAGAACTAGAAACTCACATCTTAAATTATTTAACCTCCTTGAGTCTCAATTTTTCTCTCTAAAATGGTAATTAAACAGTGATAACTTTTGCCTCTTTCATAAACTGAATTTCAACAGGATAATATGGATGAGGTGCTTTTAAAATTTTAAAAAAATTTTTTTAAAAAAATTACATTTGTCCTAAAATGTTGGTTATTACACAACACCTTTCAACACAGTTCACGCCAGCATTTTTTTCCTGCTCCCGCTGTCCCTTCTTCTTCAAAGGGAAATTTACATGCCCTGATTGCCGTTTCCGTGCATTCTTTCCTGTGAAGTCTCTTCTCTCTTCTCATACTTCCTTCACTGCCTCATTTCCCTTTATTCCGTCTAAATAAGAGCTCATCTCTTAGATAAACCATAATTAGTTTAGCATCTCACCAGAGATAAACGCAGGCAGACTCCTGACACTTCCCTTGTGTTCTAACACCTGCTTCTCCAATGAGTCTGGGCTGAGCCTTCTCTTGATGTTAACAGAGTAGCCACAGTCTGATCTAATGTACATGCACTGTGCACTCTTAACCCTGTTGAAGTGGGTCTTTGGTACCGATTTTTGCATACTAACATGGCCTCCAAAGATTTTGGTAGGCGTTCATCTCTCCACTATTCTCCCATGAATAAATCTGTCAGGGAGTAGTATAGCCTGCCAGATTGGATGGAGCAGGTTCATCTGAAGATGAGGCTCTGGGTCTGGAGATTTTTGCATGCATAGAACTTGCTTTTTGGGGTACCTGAGGGGGCACAGTCACTTTAGCATCCGCCTTCAGCTCAGGTCATGATCCCAAGGTCCTGGGATGGAGCCCCCACATTGGGCTCCCTGCTCAGCGGGGAGTCTACTTCTCCCTCTAGCTCTGCCCCACCCCCTGCTTGTGTGCGCTCCCTCTCTCAAATAAATAAATAAAATCTTAAAAAAGAAAGAACTTGCCTCTTACCTAGATGAAGAGGTTGAGTTAGAGGACGGATTCTGTCATGTGAGCATTGGCATTCCTTGGGGGCCTTTTACAAACACGTTAATGAATGTTAAGGTTGTTTAGGGGTGGAGGGGTGGGGCTTGGGTCTAGGCCATGGTTAAGAAATATTATGGTTAGACAAGAGGGAGACACAGATTATAGTCAGGGGCCTCTTGAAATAAATAAAGGGTTTGGACTGCCGACAGCCAAGAGTGAAGTGGAGGGAACTGGCCAACGCGGAGGCTTGGATAAGTGTTACTGAATGAGTACGTGGGCCGAAACTCAGGATAAGTGAGTTATTGTCTAAGTCTTCTCCCCGCAGAGGATTAGACTCACTGTTGTAGTTGAAGGAGTCTGAGGACTAGGGAGGGTCAAGTTCTGGCTTCCCTGTGGGACTCCAGCTGGCTGCCCCGGCCATGAGTTTGCTGAGGTGAAATGAACTGCGTCGGTGGCCTGAGGCAAGGAGAGCCATGGCCCGAGCCTCTGCCAGAGCCTTTGAGGGAAAGCTGGGGCAGCAGCTGGAGAAACCAGATACAGACATGTTTCTAAGTCCAGGAGCCCTAGAGCAATGAGAAGCGAAGGCATGGGCCAGGAGCTGGATGCCCTGAAGTCTGGGAGAAATGGAGGAGGAAGATTTCCCGTCCTCTCTGGTCAGGGCAGAGCGGTGGGGCAAGGTTTCATCTGAGCTGAAGTGTGTGGGGCTGCTACAGCCTGAGGTTAGCAGGCATCTTTCCTGGGACTTGGATCCAAAGACCATTCTGGCAACGAGGAGAATGTTCTCGTTCATCATTCTAGGGGTGGAGTTGGCTGATGGCAGGGGCCCCCAAAAGGCAGGAAACTCGGTTTGGAGTTTCCCAGATGGTGGATCCATATAGGTTTTAGACACCTGTGTTTGGAGAGTAGATGAGAATGTGGAAGGCTGTGCCTCTCTGTAGCACCGGAGGGAATTTTGGGGATGCTGGTAATTCAGGAGCTCTAACTCAAAATCTCCTGGCATGTAGCAACATTTAACAATGTAAGAAGAACTCCCTGCAGTTTCAAATCTTGGAAAGTAGCAATTCAGCTCTTCTGAGACTGAGGCTTTCATAACAGATAGCCCTCTTTCGGAAAATTGTTAGGGCTTTTCCAACTTTGTATTATTCCAAACAGAAGCCCAGTTGGTGTCTTGTAATAGTGTTATGACCCCAGCTGAAGAAGCCACGGACGGCCTCAGTGAATGATTCCTTTTCTTCCACAGACTCTCATCTTTTTGTCTGAGTTTGATCGGCTCTAAGGGTTGGTTGCAGCTGGAGAGACATCATGTGCTTTGTTCATGAAACATTTCCCGAGTTGTTCATGAGTCCAAAAAAAATTCATAGTTCTTGTCAAACAGAGGACATCCTTCTGGGCCCGGGATCTGATTTTTTTCTTGCCGAACTTTCGTGTGGCCTCTGAGGACTATCCTCATACCTGTTTTACAGAGGAATTAAGTGGGGCATAGGGGGAAATTAATGGGGCACAGAGGACTGCCCAAGGTAAGAAAGATTTACATGTAGAAGCCCGATTTCTTATCTTTTGCTCTTAACAACTGTCCTGTGCCCACAACTGTGATTTTAGTGGCAGAGAAAAGTGAGAGCTTTGGGGTTGGTGATCTTGGCCTGGAATCGGTGCCAGAAAACCACTGGGATCGGTGTGGGGAGGAGAGCAGTACAGAGGATAGCCACTGGGGTCTCGTCGGAACAGAACATAAAGAAGGACGACATGGGGTTGGTGGTCTTGGGATGTAAGCATCAAGGACCTGATGGTCCTTTTACTGTTCTTTTCTTGTTTTTCCCTTTTCTTTTTTAAAGATTATTTATTTTAGAGAGAGAGAGAGCATGAGTGGGGCGGGGAGGGGCAGAGGGAGAGGAGAGAGAATCTCCAGCAGACTCCCCACTGACTGTGGAGCCCGACGTGGGGCTTGGTCCCTGGACCCTGAGATCATGACCTGAGCAGAAATCAAATTTGACCGCTTTACGGACTGAGCCATCCCGGCGGCCCCGCTGGTCCTTCTTAAGATAAAAAAGCGAGTCCAGTAAGAGTGAAAGCATGAGAGAGCTGAGAGGATAAGAATGCTGTAGTCAGGGGAGAAGGCCGGGGTTTCAGTTTTCTCTGGTAGAGCCATCCAACGAGGCGAGAGAAAGGAGAGGGCTGGGTGTGTACTGAAGGCGACAGAGACAAGGGAGAAAAGGCCGGCACCTCCAGGCAGCCCATAAGGTGGGAACTGAGTAGCATCAGAGCCTTCGTGGGAGTTCTTGAACTCTGCCTGGGGAGAGCAGTACCTGTGGCTTTGCCGTGAGACTTACGCGTGAATGTGTAACTTACAGCAACAGCATGTACAGACGAGACCGCACGTGCCAAGGAGAATTACAGTAGATGTGTTTTTGCTATCATCATTTCTCTCTTCCTCGGTTGTTTTTGCCACGCGTCTATACTTGAGGTTTGGAGGTCAAACGCTCCCATGATGTGAGTCTTTGGCGGAGCGGTCCATAAAATGTGTGGGGTCAAAATGTGACTGGGCTGCAAATGCGTGACAAGTGTCATGCTGTTAGAAATGTTAAGCAAATGCTGCAGACGTGCTGGCAGACTTCAGGGTTTAAAAGGAAGGCTGCAAACAACCGTTCCCTAAGGAACACCCTCCCCAGACCGAGCCGCCGAGGACCATCACTCCTTCCCAGCACCCAGAGCAGGCGGTTTTGAAATAAATCCAGAAAGGAAAGTTTCTGACTTGTTTTCCTGACTCTGACTTTATTATTTAGAGAGAACTGTATGGGATTCTGTCTATACCAGGGGTTGGCAACATGCTTGGCCTGCTTTTGTCCTGGCTTTCTTTCTTGCTAAGGATGGTTTTTACATTTAAAAGGGTTGGAAATGACACAAAACAAGACTTTGTATGTGACTCCAAGAGCTTGGAATGTTTGTTTACTGTCTGGTCCTTTACAGAAAACGTTTGCCAGCCCATAAGGACTACGGGATGAATTTTGGATGTAATTGTTTACCCTGGTAAAGTTAAGTAATTGACTCTGGGCAGTGTGGAAATGGGAAAATAAAATAACTTTGTAGGAAAGGTTTTCCCAGAACTTTTTGTAAGGTCCCCCTCCAACCAACTTTTTATTTCGAAAAATTTCAGACTTATAGAAAAGTGACAAGAATAATATAAGGGTTCTGCATATACCTTAACTGCAACTAGAAGTAAATGATTCAGGAAGAAAGAGGGCTTTGCAGAAAGAGATAAAGTCAGAGTGGCAAAATGATCACAGCTTCGACCCTTGCACAACATGGTTTGAACTGTGTGGATCCATTTACATATGGGAGTTTTCCATAAATACAGTCCAGTACTGCAAATGTATTTTCTTTCCTTACTATTTTCTTAATGTTTTCTTTTCCCAAGCTGACTTTATTGTAGGAATTCAGTATAGAACACATACAGCGTACTGAATGTATGTTAATTGACTGTTGATGTTATCGGTAAGGCTTCTGGGCAACAGTAGGCTAAAAATCGGTAACTTTTGGAGGAGTCAGAAGTTCTAGGTGGATTTTCAACTGTGCAGGGGGTCGGCGCCCCCCCCACCCCCACCCCACCCCGGTGGTTGTTCAAGATGCCGTCGCCTGTGATGGGATCTCATTATAGGGTGTGTGCTCTGCTCTCCCCTCCCTTCCCCTCCGTGGTTTGATTTCTCATCCATCCTCACCCTCTTTACTTTCTTTTTTGTTACCATCCAAAGATAGACACTTAAGAAAAGCCAGTTCCTATGCTTTTATGAACGAGCGCAGTGGAAAGTGAGTGGATTGGGAAAACACTGAGGTTGAATCCTGTGAAATTGTGTAACTAGACGAAAAACGGTCAGAGAAAGTGGTTTCATGAGGTTCAACCTAGTTAGCTCACGTTACTGGTGTGTGTCCATGTGTCCTCACGCCACTTACCTGGCCTCCTGGAGCCCCAGTTCCATGAGCTATGACAAGCAGTAGAATTGTACCTGATTAAGAGGGTTGACGTGAGGATTAAATGAATTGATAATATGGATACATCTCTTTGTTCAGTACTTGGAACGCAGCAGGCCCTTAATTGTTAACTACTGCCCCTTCGTGTGTGAAAGGGGGAAGTCACTACCTCCTCGGGTCCCTGGGAGCTTCCGGTAAGAGAGAACTGCAGAGTGCTCGCCACTGTCTGGGGCTTGCTTGGTGCTCCGGACCCCTAGCTGTTCTCATTATGCTTGTTGGAAACAGGCCCGAAGTCAATTATGAATATGACATAGTCATTGCAACTCTGTGTCACTGCGCACCCATCAGCTCTTTCTCCAGGGGCTGCCAACAAGCTGTGGGATGAACGCACTGGGATTTTCTTTCCCAGCTTGTCTTGCTGAGCCTGTGATCAAAAACTGGGCAAGAAAGTTTGGGACCTTTACAAACCTGATCATCTGTGAATAATGAGCTTTGGCTGGCAGGGCTTGAGACCGAGAGTGATTGTTTTGAAAACAGTAACCTTGACCTCTGTGGTGATGTCATTTCCTACCACTCTCCACAGTCGGTCATGGTTTCTTTCTCTGGGAAGATCTTCCAGAACCTTCTGGGCAGGGGTGGTAGGTTCTTGTACCACCTCGGAGCTAGCACGTATCCTGGTCTACTTCCGGAACCAGAGTGAAGGCTTCCTGAATATCCCTTCTGTTTATCTTTTGTTTGACTTCACTGGACGCTGGTCTGACACATAACACCTCTCTTACAGGCACTTCCTGAATACAGTGAGTCCAGTAGTGGGATTGCTCCCTAGGCTCCCTAATCATCAGTGACCTTAACTTTCTCCCAGTCTTAGCTGTCATTGTCAGTATTATCCTCTGTCTCTGTCCCCTCGCCTTTCCTCATCTCCTCTCCCCTTTCCTCCCCTCCCCTCCCCTGTCCTCCTCTTTCTCCCCTTTTTCCTCTTTCCTCCTCTGCCCCCCTCCCCTCCCCTCAGTTCCCTTCACACACACACACACACACACACACGCACACGCACATGCACACACACACAATTTTACATAAAGAACAGACCCATCCTTGTAGACTAAAGACGAAAGCATAGATGTACCTACTTTCTTTAAGTATAAGATTCTCCACTCCAGCTCCATCTTCTTTGGAATTAATAGAGGCTGAACTTCTGGGTTTTTGTTCTGCAGACACATTTTCTTGGAATGTAAAGTCTGAGCATGTCCGTTTGCAAATGACTGACCAATGGATAATGTCCTAGTGGATTTTTGTCTCAGTTCTTACGCTGGTGAAATAATTTTCTGAAGATAAGAAATCTGTTGGCAAACGTGTGTTTATATCATCGCTGATGAATGAGCTGCTTATTCTAAGAAGGGAGGCTTGTCCTGGATTCTTGTCCTGATTTCAGCATGAGATGTGGCTTGCCACAGATGTGTACTAGCCTTCTAGGACTGGCTGCCAGTTGATGGTGTGGCTTTGTGTAGAGACATTTTGTCATGTGGAGGGTTTGATATTGACCATGTTCTGTGCAGCCTCAAAGTAGGAACTGAGGGCCATAAAAAGGGAATGGAAGTCTTGATCCTTGCTCTTCAGGAGTTTTATAATGCTCTTGGGGCTTGAACATATGTACAAAACGATGTGTGAGTAGCAGTATAAACCAGTGTGTGAGTAAATGCAAGTGACCGAGATTTCATTGCCAATATTTACTAAGAAGTAAAACAAAGGGAGATTGTTACAGTTTGGGAACACTGGGGAGATGTTACATCAACTGAATTTTACTTGAGTTGAGAATAGGCTGAGGGAAAGAGAAGGGCATCCTTCACGGAGACAAGAGCAGAAGGCAAGGTTTGAAGTCAGGAAGGAGTAGGCCGTGTTTGGCATACACAGAAGAGATCTGCTCTGACAGCAGTGGGGGCAGGGCGGGAAGGTGACTTCTCTTCCTTCATTCAACTAAGCTTTTTCAGAACCACTTTCAAGTATGGTAAGTTACTAGAAAGCCTAGTACAATATGCAGTAAAATCGTGTAACAGGGGCGCCCTGCTCAGATCTGGAATATAAATCCTGACTCCATACGGGATATAAGTCTCAGGTTCTCTTGTGGAAAAGACATTAAGGTAGAGACCTGAGTGACAAGTAGAGATTAGTCAGGAAAGAGGGAAGGGAGATGGAAGTAGGGAGGAAGCATATTCTAGACTGGAAGGATGATATGTCTGAGGTCCCTAAGACGGAAGCTCGGTGCATTGAAGGAATTACAAGGGGACTCATGGTCAAAGGAGAGGAGATGAAGGTGTGAGATGAGGGTGGATGGAGAGGAGGAAGAGGAGGAGGCAGGGGCAAGATTGCTCAGGGCCTTGGAAGTCATGGAAAGATTTTTGGGTTTGACCTCCAGAGCAATAGAAAGAAGTAAGAATTCTGAAGAAATACGCAGGACTTAGTAGGGTAGAGGATATTGATAAGTCAAAGAAAGGGCTACAAAATAACTTCAGTGTCTCTGTTGTTGATGGCCAGTAGAGTCAGGCTTCTGGTGCACACAGAAGAGGAGCCTCCACTTGTTGGGACAGGTCATAATTTCAGTTTGGGAAGGGTGAGTTTGGGAAATAGATAGCCCATCCAGGGGCCATCCTGTAGACTGCTGGGGACAAGGGTCTGGAGTTTAGAGGCGAGGCAGTGGATTTAGCTTTTTCAAATATGATTTGCCAGCCATTGTTGGCCATCAAGGCCACGCTGTGATAGATGCCAGACTCTCTGAGGAAAAGAGCATCGAGAAAGAAGGGCAGAGCAAGGTCTCAGTTTGAGGAAGCCTCCCCACTGGGTCAGGAGTAAGAGAAAGAGAAGCTCACAAAGGGGTATCAGATGAGAGGAAACCCAAGGAAGTGTGGTGCCTTGGAAACCAAGGGCGCTGAGAAGACTTAAGAAGCTCGTGGTCACCTGTATGACATGGCCCAAGGAGAGGTCAGCTTGCACAAGGCTTCAGAAAAGGCCTGCCTCACTGGTAGTGGAAGGCACTGGAGAACTTTGTCAATTAATAGTCATCTCTGGGAAAGGCCAGACCACCCATCATGAGTCAACCAAATTGTTCTAAGTCTGGCTCATTCTGTTGCATTGTTTCAGCAGGCTCTTGGTAAAGACCTTATCTAATGTCAGCTACACGTGCAGTATTTCCCTCAACTATTAAAAAGAGAAGGGATTAGTCTGGACCGATGGCTCCTTTGTAGAGTGACTGTGTAGTTTGTCAGTCAAGATGGTTTTGAGAGTAAAAGGTTTTTTTTTAAACCAGCTGAGACACTAAAAAAACAAATGAAATCTAGACTGTCCTCAGCAAATGGGGATGTCTGGTCGACCCAGTTGTTGGCAACCTCTCAGACTGCTGCCTTCTAATCACCATTGTTTTGTTCAGTATCTGCAAACCCCTCCCGTACTTAATCCTGACCATGACCCTGGTAGGTGAGCAGCCTGGGTCAGCTCTTCCCACCTTCCTTTGTAAGGATGAGACAGAGATCCAGGCAGGTAGAGCACAGTGTGTGTCTTCGAACTCTTTGTCTGGAACTCTTTCTCTAACCCAGATGCTCACTTGAATCTCAGCAAACTTGGGTCCTTTTGCCCTTACTGATTTTGGCCTTAGCGGGCTGGTAAGAATTTGATAGGCCTTCTGTGTAGGGTTCTCCTTTGTCTTTCGACCATATCACAGTTGGCTTCACAGACTTGGCTCGTCTCCCGCTCTTTGGCACCAAGTCTCATTAAGCTTTTAAGTTCAAGTAAGGACATTTCAACCCACTCTGGTTTTTTTTTTTTTTTTAAGTTCTCCAGTGAAAAGCTGCCCTTTTTTGTTTGAACAATTGGCCTGGCTTAGGTGGGAACTTGGGCAAGAACTGAGTATCCTAAGAGCCTTCTGTTAAGAAAGATGAAAACAGATGCAGAACATAGAGGAAGAATTTGTAGGACTCATGAAGTGCAGAATGGACTCCCAGTGTTGTCCTTTTTTCTTCTTGAATTCTCATCAGATAAACAGCCCTTGGTGTTCCTACTCAAAAGGGGGACTCAGCACAGTGTGCATGGGGAGTGTTACTATCCCCATTCAAACTGTGTTTCCTGGGTGGGTGAAGGGGACTTGTGTGCATTTGAAACATTCTCAAGCTTATCCGTCTTGGCAAATATTTTGTCCATGAAAAATTATATAATCCTGGTTATAACATCTTTTTTCTTTTTTAAAAAAAATTTATTTTTTAATACCAGGGAGCCCCCCCTCAGGGCTCAGTCCCAGTACCCTCAGATCATGACCTGAGCTGAAGGCAGACATTTAACTCTCTGAGCCACCCAGGTGCCCCAGCTTCTTTTTTCTTAATACATAGTTTTACATGACCTAGACTCGGGTCTTTGTTTTGAGACTTCCAAAAAAATGTGTTTGAAACTTAATTTAGCATAATTCTCTTTCAGGAACCACTCCCCTCAAAATGTAGTGATTTCTTTCACCCTGGAGCCATCTGTTCCTTAAAAACATATTAAACTTCTCTCACTTAAATCACAGGCTTAATCTCCTTACCCCTGAACAAATTTATGACACATTTATTGGAATGATCGATTGACTAAAACAACATATAACAAGAGGTTTAAATATGGGCTGCTTGTGTGGTAGAGGAGAAACTGGTCTATCTCATTGCCTGTCTGTGGGGTTCCATGCTGGATTAGGCTTTCCTTGTATTTGAGAGGATTTAGTAGCTCCCTAATTGTATTTCCTTAATAATCCTTTTTTTTTTTTTTTTTTTGTGGTCTCTACTGGGCTGTCAGGCTGGGTGGGCTGACTTCCCACAATGAAGTATGCAAAATTCCTGCCTCAAGCATGCCATTCTAAATGTTTCCTTCGGTAACCCACAGAAGAGGACCTTTTAAATAGCCCATCAAGGACCCAGTTTAGAAATGATATATTTTTAAAGTTAACTATGCAGAAAGCGACTTCCCTCTTATATTAAGGAGAAGAAAGAATGAACGACAAGACAAATAGAATGGCTGAGTGATTAGCTCCAGCTCTGCCTTTCCTTACCCTACTATAGACTTTGCTGTGAGGCTAACTTTCCCAAACATGGCTTCATTGTGTCTGGTGCCCTTCCCACAGAACAGGACATGATTCAAGTTCCTTTGCCTGGAACCCAGTGTCCCTCACTGTCTGGGTACAGTGTTTCTGCTTGGCTTATCTTTACCATCCTTTGCACTGGCCACAGAGAATGATTTTTGTATTTAGCAATCTTCTTTGTGCTTCCCTGCCTCCGTGACTTTGCTGCATGTCATTCCAGCCACCTGGGGGGCCCACTTCCTATCCATTTCCATCTCCCTAAATCCCAAACCCATACACTGGGTACCGTTTCCTCCACTAAAATAAGACCCTCATGACAGCCTGACTTCAGGCTTCCCTACTCCTCTTAGCACTCACGGGGGTGACAACCATACGTCCTGGCGTGGAGACGACCACCCTGGTTTCAGGTGTGCCCTCTCTTATTTCTGGTTTGAAAAGTATTTTGACTGTGCCGAGAGTAAGTAATTTATCTTACACAGGGCACTACTCGTGAGACTGTATGTTTTAACTTTCTATTTATGAGTTCTTGGTGTAGTGACAGTGACTCTCCCATCTTTCTCTGCCTAATGATGCTTGCATGTGGCAGGAATGTCATATAGCATTTTAGCGGAGAAATGGGAAGAAGGAAGAGTAATCCAAAATTCACATTGGCAGTGTTTTCCTGGGTATGATATCAAAAGTACAAATGATAAGAGAAAAAAAAATAGATAAATTGGACTACGTCAAAGTTAAAAGCTTTTGTCCTGCAAATGATACCACCTCCCAACCCACAGAATGGGAGAAAATATGATGATACTTGTAAATCATATGTCTGAGAAGGGACTTGTGTCTAGAATAGATAAAGAACTTAATAATCAAAGAAAAAACAATCTAATAAAAAATGGTCAAAGATATCTACACAGGTATTTCTCTAAAAAAGATATAAAAATGGCCAGTAAACACATGGAAAGTTGTTCAGCATCATTAATCTTTAGAAAAATGCAAATCAAAATGACTAGATAGCACTGCACACCCACCAGAATGGCAAATTGAAAAAGGAAGGCAGTAAGCATGGTATGGATGTGGAGGAACTGGAAACTTCATATACTGCTGGTGGGATTGTGAAATGGGACATTCACTTTGCTAAACAATTTGATAGTTCCTCAAAAGGTTAGACATTGAGTTATCATAAGACCCAGCAATTATACTGCTAGGTACATATCCAAGAGAAAGGAAAATGTGTATCCAAACAAAAACGTATGCACAAATGTTTGTGACAACATCATTCATAATAGCCAAATTTTGGAAACAACCCAAATGCCCATCAACTGATGAAAAGATAGGTAAAATATGGTGTAGCCATATAATGCAATATTATTTGGCTATAAAAAGGAATTATACCAGTGCATGTGCATGTTACAACGTGGATGAACCAACCAAGCCATTATGCTAAATGAAAGAAACCAGTCACAAAAGATCATGTTTTCTATGGACCTGTTTACTGGAAATGGGCAGAATAGGCAAATCTATAGGGACAGAAAGTACATTAGTGGTTGCCTAGGGGTGGGGGTTGTGTGTGAATGGGATGGGGGTTAAAGCTAATAGTATGGGGTTTCTTTCAGGTGGAAGGAAAGTTAAAATTAGTTGGCAGAGCTGGTTGCATGATCCTGTGAATGTACAAAAAAAATTGGATTCTATACTTTCAGTGAGTGAGTTGTATCTCAAGCTATTACACGCACACACAAAATACATGCATGTGTACACACTCACAAAGCAATTTAGAAATTTTGCTTCAAGATTGTTCCAGTGCTTTCTAGAGGACTCATTCCAAATGTTGTTTAGTGCATTTCTAGATGTATTAATATCATATTGTAATGTGCTGCTGATATTTTAGAACTTTACTGAAGACAATGCCCTGTCAATTGATTATATTAATGTTCTGTCTACTTCCAAAAAGATGTAAAGAAAACTTCAAAATGAAAATTAAAAATCATATTAATTAATCAGATTAATTAACATCAGGCATTGTGACCTTAGGCATAGAAAGGCCATAGAAATGAGGAAACCCTGTTGCTTAAATACTGCATAGTTTTTCTTCCCTTAAAGCTCCTTTTCTATAACATGAAAAGGCTTTGCTTGTAGTCTGATTCCCCAGCAGTTGCCTCTGACTTCCAGAACATGTTCTCCATTCCTCTGAATAAGATTGCATTTTATATTTCTGCTGCACCTACAGGAAAGTAAAATGTGGGCTGCCTGAGGGGAAATGAATGCGGTCCCCTCCCCCTGCACCCTTCCCATTGTGTGTCCTGTGGTACATCAAAAAGAAGAACCCAGAGACTTTACTGTTTCCTTTGGGGCCGACTAGCTCCCAACTGTCCTTTAAAGAGGAACAGGGTGACTCCTGTCACTTTCATCCTATCCCACAGACCAACAGCAAATAAATCAAATAGTGGTGATTGGTGGGAATGAACTAGAAGCCTGTCAGATGTACAGTATGATTGCTTGAACCCACCTCTGGTCTTGGTGCTGAAAAATCGGTTCAGATGTGATTAACAACAACAAGAAACATTGCAAATTATCAATGTCCCTGAAGTCCATTGTAGTTTCAAAACTGGTATTTTGGGTTTCCTGGTACTTTGCCACTTTTGCTCGTTTCATTATCACGTCACTCAGCAGAGATTGAAGCCCTCCCAACGACCAGCCCTCACAGTAGAGATGGGGCTGCAAAGAGAACTAACCCTTTGCCTGATGGGAAGATTGGACAATCTCTGTGATGTGTGATAAAAGAGGAAGCCAAAGAGTGTTGGGATCCAGAGGTGGGAGACATAATCTCTAGGAATGGTTGAAGGAGAGATAATATTTAAGCTGTGTCTTCAAGGATGAGTATGAGTTTGCCAGGCCACAAAGAGTTGGGGGGAGGCTTGTGGTGATGGCAGGTCAGACAGAGGGAAGAGCGAGCACTTGAAATGCTCAGCAGCTGAAGGGGCTTTGAATACTCAGGGGAGAAATTGTTGCCAGAGACTAGGACAGGTTCAAGATGGGGCAGACTGGAGATGAAGGGGAGGTATCAGGTCAATTTTCAGAAGATTGGGATAGCATGTTAAGGAGTTCCAGTAACACCCAGCAAGGAATAGGCAGCCAGTATGGTTTCTGTACAAAGGAGCAGTGGGGTTATGTTTGTTTTTTAGGAAATTACAGCGGCTAACAGTGGCGACGTTGATGACTTTCTGCTGTGCATCAAACACAAATATTTGAATTTGTGCTCCCAAGAAGCAGAGATGTTTCCTACACTTGTCTTGCTGTGTCCGTCCTTAGTTTACAACTACAACGTACGGCCCGTGTTTCCAAAGTTCTCTTCCAAGTCACCGTTTAGAACCTGGAAGTTTCCCTATAGAACTAGTGTTCTTCATAGTCTTATGTAACCCATACCACGACTGAGATCATGACAGTCCCACTGGAGAACCCAGCCCCTGACGGTGTCTGGCCTTAGTGCAGCCCCTGGTGTGTGGGGTCAGCGCTTGATAACAGTATGTGGAATGAATAGGAAATTGATTCAGAATTCTGACTAGCCATATTAGGGGCTGACTTCCCCTTTCTCGGATGGTAAAGGGCATCTTCAGCTCTTGGCTTTTCCACAAAACTCTTGGGATGGCAAGACAGGTGGGGAGACAGGAGCAAGAGTTAAAGGATGGCCAGAATTTGGCAGGGAAACAGGGCCAGAGGCAGCTGTGGGCACAGCTACAATATAGCTGGGCTTGTCCTTGGAGCTTCTTACTGCCTTTCATTTGTTGGCATCCTCCCTTCCTTCCCATCCCCAGCTGTGGAGACTACACCCATGTAGTCCTACCCTCCAGAGGGACTAACATTAGCTCATTCCTTCCCTTCTATCCTTTCATCTCTCCCAACTCCCAGCCTCCCTTTGGCCAGAGGCAGGATGCTTGGGAGGAGAGGTGAGCAATGACTGACGTATCAAATTTCCACCTATGGGGAGGGCTGGGGTCAAAACCTGCTTGGAGATGGTAATAGCAACTGCCATTTACTGATTGTAAACTATACACGAGGCCTGTGCCAAGTGTACTACACTCATTATTTCATACTCTCAGGCCATGGCTAATAGGTACTATTGTCCCAATTTTACAGAGGAGCAAGTTGAGGTTCATAGATGCTGAATATTTAAATAGCTTGCCTAGTGAGTGGCAGAGTTGGGATTTGAGCCCATGTCTTTTTTTTTTTTATTCAATTTCTTTCTTTCTTTCTTTCCTTTTTTTAAAGATTTTATTTATTTATTTGACAGAGAGAAGCACAGCGAGAGAGGGAACAAGCAGGGGGAGTGGGAGAGGGAGAAGCAGGCTTCTGGCTGAGGAGGGAGCCCGATAGGGGGCTTGACCCAGGACCCTGGGATCATGCCCTGAGCCAAAGCAGACGCTTAATGACTGAGCCACCTGGGCATCCTTTGAGCCCATGTCTTTTTTGTCTCTGGAGGTTACTGTTCCTCTTAGAATTTTGAGTGCCAATCCCGTAACTCTTGGTTCTGAGCCCTTCCTTCTGAAGAAGTGTGGAGAGCGAGGGCTGGCTATTTATCCTCCTCAAATTCTGGCTCTGGAAGCTTCCAGAGAAAAATCACGGCAGTTTCACATTCCCGGTTTTCTTTCCACCCTCCTGACAGTAAACCTAGCAATACCAGGTTTTCGTTATGCAAAAGAAATAGTAATTACTATCATTTATCCATAATTACTACGTAGCACACTCACGATTACATGGATCATTGCCTGTGTCAGGGTAACTTTTGTCTCCGTTTTTATTTGGTTACGCTAAATTCTGTTCATGTAGTGCCAGCCTTCACAGTTCATTGATCACACATGTCATCTTAAACTTAGGCCTGATAAAATCAGGGAGGATCTTGAGTGGGGGGAGAGCAGTGTCAGGGCAAGGAGCTCCATTACCAGGTGAATGCCTTTGGAGGGACATCCTGTGGGCACTCGGGAACCCAGAAATCACTAAGGGAGGGAAGCAGCTTGGCCAAGGCCACAATTTAAAAGGGGGGGTGAGTCTGGGGTGGTGGGCAGATTGATTTAGGTGGCCAAGACTGGTAGCTGGAGATAATTTATTGAAGTGCAGAAAGCAGACCTTCACAGGAAAGCCCTCCTCCCAGATTCAAGAAGCTCGAGTTTATAATCCTAACTACCACTTGCAAACTCTGACTTCAGATGTGTGCCTGGTGGCAGTTTTCTTATCTAGATTGATTTATTGGTTTTCAGCCTCTTCTAGTCCCCCAAACCCCATAATTTCCAAACAGCAGGAAGGGCCATGTAAAAGGTTGGGCTGTGGGAGAGGCTGAAAATGAATCAAAAGGAATCCAAGATACTCAGATAATTCAGGAGGTTCTCTTCCATGCTTACAGAGTATTTCATAAGTGCTGGTGTTTTAGCATCGAGAACAAGAGTGATATGGAAGAAGAGTTTTTCCCCAGCAGATGCGGGAAAGTAAAAATGGGTCCAGTGCCTCCAAGTTTGTGCCTCAGCCCCAGGGGAAAGGGTGTGTCCAGGTGTGCGATTTTGCATTTTAGGACAGGATTTTCTTGGGTGCAGTTTGGGCAAAGTGGGGTCCCACTTTACTGGAGGAAGATCTTCTGGATGTCTGTGATAGTTAAGGTAATGCAGGGTGCCTTAATCTCAGTGATGCAGTACAGTGGAAATGTACTTCTCACTCTTGTGTAGCTCAGTTTTGTAGCAGGGGAGAGTGGAGGTGACTTTGCTTCAGGCAGTGGTTCAAGGATCTGAGATGATAGAGACTCTATCCTTAATACATGACTTCTCTCTCAGGTCTTTCTTCATGGGAACATCTAACCTGTAAAAGGGGAACAAGAGGGAAAAGGAAGAGTTACTTGGGAGAAGTTTTAGGGTCAGGCCTGGGTGTGATAATATACTATTCTGCCTACACCCCATTGGCCAGAAATCTGTTATAGGGCTATAGAAAATTGCAAAGAGGGTGGAAAATGTAGCCCTGGTGGAAATGTGTGCTTAAGAGGGAGAGGAGATGAGTTTGGTCGGTGATCTCTGTCATAGGAGCTGTATTAGAATAATTCATAGTCAGTCCCAATTTCTTGGAATTCCAAGACAAAGACCTTGTAAAGCTCTTATGATCTCTTCTTTGAGTATGTTCAAGGCAGGTGGCTTAAACATTCTGGATAATCCACATTCTGGATAATGCATAGCAGCAACCCTCAATAATTTGGTAGATGTTAATGATGGCAATTTTCATTCCATCACTGTTTTGTTCATATGAAATTCTTGTTTGATTCAGGTTTCACTTTTCCCTACATCTTGGTCCATTTTTCTTGACCCCAGAGGGCTTATTAACGTTTGTCCTTTTGCTGAGGCAACTCTAAAAAGAAATCTTTAAAAATGACATCTGTAACAGATTTATGATCAGGGTTAAATTGATCTCATGCTTCGGTTCAAAAACAGTTGCCATGTTAGATTAAATGAGTGTGCATATACCTTCATTCAGGGTACATGGTAAAGAAAACCCAGAAAGTGATCAAGGAAACCATGTAGAAAAACACTATGGAACCAAATTAGAAGGGACACAGAGTAGGTAATTTTGTGATCATAGCTGCCTATCGCAGCTGTACAAACCAAGTTAATGAGACGGTGATGTAATCTCTTGTAAAGAATAAAGTGATTTCCCATGAGATTAAACATGAACTTCCCAACCCTGTGCGCAAGGTCTAGATATCTCCTCTGGTCTCCCCTAAACCCTAGGATCATTATGAGACTTGAATTCATGAATTGAACGACTTGTAGAGTAAGCTGAATTTTACAATTATTTTAAAATTTTGCCTTTAATGTTTATGTCACAGTTCAATGACAAACTTCTCATTGGTTTAGTTCCTGATGTCTGGATGGTCTCGTAATGTGACCTTTGTACCTGTATTCTCGGTGTTAGGACCCTTGCAGAACTATTATCTTAGCGGCTGGAAGAATCAGAATGAACCAGAAACTCTCCATTCCAGAATAGAGATTTGAGATTTTTCTTTTTAGTCGCAGATAGAGACAGATTTCTTCATTTGTGTTTTTATGACCATTAAACAATGGTTGAGAGGTTACCAACGATTGGATATTAGGTATTAACAGAGAGTTAATGAATGCAGCCTGTGGTCTAATCAGAACATCAGTATCATTCCCTAGCTGTCTCAACAATTGTTTATTTAAGGAATCAAATCTTTAATCTTTTAAGAACTGTATTCCATAGAATTTGTGCCAAGCGTGTCTTTAATTCAACTTCTCAGAAACTCAGGATGGCCCATGCACTACGTGGTGTGACATTGAACCACAGATGTGCACAGTTTGTGTCTTCCTGTGGGTTTTAAATCTGTTAGTGAGCATGCGCCATGAGGGAGCAACCTGGGGTCTATCTTGTCTTCCTTTGTATCCCTGTACCCAACTTCAGGCCAGAACATCATGCATGCTCCATAAATATTTGTTGAGTATGTGAAGGAACATATGGAACAGCCTTCCTTGATACAGGTCACAGTGTGTTTCAGATTTAGAATATGAGTTTAGTAGACACTATTTAATTTCTGTCATATGAGAAACACATGTATTTGTGCTTGCCTTTAATGTCATTAACTTTTTCGTAATTGAGGATTATCCCAGATCATGACTTGTCTTCCTGTTTCTAGTCATTTCTTATCACACGTAGATTAGGCAAGCTATACACATTTGCTGACTTGATTCATTAATGGGAGATTTTTGTCCAAGGTAGCCAGAAAAAGAAAATAAGGCAAACTTACCTTAGTCTTCGCCAGCGGGCTAATGGAAAACTTGAAACTAAAATGACCTGAACTGGGGCGCCTGGGTGGCTCAGTGGATTAAGGCCTCTGCCTTCCGCTCAGGTCATGATCCCAGGGTGGGTCCTGGGATCGAGCCCCACAGCGGGCTCCCTGCTCAGCAGGGAGCCTGCTTCCCCCCACCCCCTGCCTGCCTCTCTGCCTACTTGTGATTTCTGTCTGCAAATAAATAAATAAAATCTTTAAAAATAAAAATAAAATGACCTGAACTTACTTAGCAAAAAAGGGTGTGCATAGTAGACCACGTGGGTATGAGTATATAAATTTCCATTTACGAAATGCTTGCAATGCACATTGTCCCATTGGCTCTTCACCACAATCCTGGATGGAAGGTGAGGTTTTCAAAATCCCCATTAAGGGAAAACTGACACTCTGCTCAAGGGACTTCTAGTGGCTAATGAGTATAGAGTTTAGCTCTTAAAACCTAGATTACTTATTCCACATTCACTACACCTTCCTCGTCATTAAGTGTTAAAGGTTTGTTCTTTGTGTATGTGTGGGTGTCGAGTTGTACTTTTTTTTTTTTTTAAGATTTTATTTATTTATTTATTTATTTGTCAGAGAGAGAGGGAGAGAGAGTGAGCGAGCACAGGCAGACAGAGTGGCAGGCAGAGGCAGAGGGAGAAGCAGGCTCCCGGCCGAGCAAGGAGCCCGATGTGGGACTCGATCCCAGGACGCCGGGATCATGACCTGAGCCGAAGGCAGCTGCTTAACCAACTGAGCCACCCAGGCGTCCCTCGAGTTGTACTTTGATGGCACATACTGAAGCAGGACTTTCTAAAGCACAAAGTTTCCATATAAAATGACTGGCCCAAGACATGAAGGCTGTCTTGGCTGTGGTGCGAACCAGCTGTGCATGTCTCTGAGGGAGGTCTTCCCATCTGTCTGGGGCCGTCTTTTCTTCTACAAAAATGGTGGAATGAATATATGATCTGTCTCTACGGGACAGGATAGTTGGAGACAGTGGATCTCAGAGGGTTCACGAATATAAAATATAATCATTGCTTTTTTTTTTTTTAGATTTTATTTATTTATTTGACAGACAAAGATCACAAGGAGGCAAAGAGGCAGGCAGAGAGAGAGGAGGAAGCAGGCTCCCTGCTGAGCAGAGAGCCCGATGTGGGGCTCGATCCCAGGACCCTGATATCATGACCTGAGCTGAAGGCAGAGGCTTTAACCCACTGAGCCACCCAGGTGCCCCATAATCATCGCTTTAAAGCCTGTCGTCAAGAACTATTTATTGAAAATATTTATATTTAATTTACATAGGTAGGCGATAGGGGTTTTTAGTAAAATCGCAGGTGAATATCCTTGACTCTTAACCATCGCTGTATTTTTTGAACTTCTCATCTGTCTCCTAATGCGGGCAAGAAACGTCCTCAGTTTAATGCAAAATACAAGACTGGCAGGTGTTGGGCACTCCCGCAAGGTCAATCTGTGTAATCTTTTATTGTTGTGTACTGTAAACTGCACAGGGGACTAGAGCAATGTTTATACAAAAACAAAACAAAAACAAAAACAAAAAAAACCACAGCTGCCTTGATCTTGAAAGCATTCCAATTATTTAAGAGCACTTTGGCTTTTGATTTTTTAATTTGTGGTTAAACATTTTGACAGAGTTTTTTTGTGGCCCTTTTGTGGTTAAGGTCCAGCATCTCCTAGTTGTTTTTGAAAAACATCGTGTGACAGGAGAGATTTCTGCCATATAATTCAGGAAAGGACGGCTATAATAAAGTCTATTAAAAAATCTGAACCTGAATAAAAGAGGAGTTGATGGTGCATTGCTACTAAACTTATTAATACAAAGGTGCCTTTTAAAGATTTTGCTTATTTATTTGACAGAGATCACAAGTAGGCAGAGAGGTAGACAGAGAGAGGAAGGGAAGCAGGCTCCCCGCTGAGCAGGGAGCCAGACATGGGGCTCGATCCCAGGACCTTGGGATCATGACCTGAGTCAAAAGCAGAGGCTTTAACCCACTGAGCCACCCAGGTGCCCCCAAAGATGCCTTTTAAAGGAGGATTTTCAGTTTATAAATTCTTTAATAGGGTATTTATTATTCTTTCTGCTTTGGCTAATTAGCAACAAAGCTTGGGGATCTGGTAGCGGTGGTATTTTATTTCATTAGAATATTGAAAAGTATTAGAGCAAGTAGTTGATCTAAAATGCAATGAACTGAATGAGTATAAAATAATTGCTTACAGACAAACGTAGAGTAACATTGATAGAGACCTTGCTATGCACCAGGCTCTGTGCTAACTCTTTACGTATTTTGTCCCATTTAAGCCTCAGTGACCCCTATGCAATTGGTACTATTGTATAGTCAAGGCTGAAGTTAAGGGACTTGCCCTAAGTAATAGCCCCAGGGAATGGGAGAGCTGGGCTTTGGATTCGGGCAGTTGGACTCCCGAGCCAGTGCTCTCAGTCCCCTGCCAGCTCCACATCCAGTGTGCGGTCCACAGTGGTGAAAAAGGATGTAGGTCCACATGTATCTGTAAGGCATCTGCTCCAAGGCACATTATTCTCCCTCTAAGTACTATTGGTAAGTGGTAAAACAAGGTGGAGGACAGTGCTTACTTGTGCTACATCTGTCCTTAAAAAAAAATTATATGTATCTCTATATATTTTCTTTGAAAGGTCTTTAAGGTCACCTTCAGGGAATAGTCTGGGACCCTGGGTGACTGGGGTTACGGTGAGACTTAGGTCTTTTGAATCCTTTTGAATTACCAATACTGAGCACAGATACTATTTTAAAATCCAGTTAAACATGACACTGTTAAGAACTAGTGAAAAAAGTAACATATCCAGGAGCCTGGGTGCCTCAGTGGGTTAAACCTCTGCCTTCAGCTCAGGTCATGATGTCAGGGTCCTGGGATCGAGGTCCGCATCGGGCTCTCTGCTCGGCGGGGAGCCTGCTTCCTCCTCTCTCTCTGCCTGCCTCTCTGCCTACTTGTGATCTGTCTGTCAAATAAATGAATAAAAAGAAAAAAATCTTTAAAAAAAAGTAACATATCCTAGGTGTTCATATATTTAAAAACTTCACTTTGGAGACATCATATCTATCTGCTTATTTTAAAGCACGAGATACGGAACATTAACACTGCGCACGAGAACGTGCTGATCCAGGAAACTTGGATTCTGGGCCTGATTATGCCACTCATCAGCTCTGGAGAAGTTACTCATTCATCATCATCAGGCTTCAATTTTCTAAGCTGTAAAATGAGGAGAGAACAAGTTGTCTTCCGACTTGAAAAACCAGTAATTCCAAAATCAGTCATAAAGAAGCGCTTTTTAAAAAAGATTAGGTTCCTGCTTAAAACTAAGCGGGCTCATGAGAAGAGTCCACCTTGGCCGTCAGTGGGCGAAAAGCACGTGCCTTGTCTGAGCGGTGCCTGTTGGTGGGAGTGTGTTGGGATCGCGGTGAAAGTTACCCGGAACAGACGGACTGATCCTTGATCCAGGATCCCGGCTGTCAGGAGCAGTGGGCCGATGGTTCTCAGTTCATGAATACAGCGTGTCAAAGTCAAACAGAAGCTGAATTCAAGACTAATTGCCAACCTGTTTCAGTTACTCTTTTGTTACTGATTTGTAGAGATCTATCAAGCAAAGGTTCTTCAGAATTTTCTATCATTCTGGACTCCGTGAATTACAACAGAAGTTGGCAAACTTACTCTGTAAGGAGCCAAATAGTAAAAATTGTATGCGTTGTGGGCCATATGTTCTCTGTCATAGTAACTCAACTCTGCTGTCACAGAAGTAGCAGTAGATAGTACATAAATGAATGGCTATGGCTGGCCTCCAGTAAAACTTTATTTACAAAAACAGGCACTTATCCTGAGATAAGTTACCCGATGGCCTCCCCTCTCTAATTCCTGAATGTGGGAATAAACGCTTCCCTTCTGCAGCTCCCTGCCTTCCATTATTCCTTTCTGAATACCCTAGTTCGCAAATGCAACAGTCCACCACATCACCCTGATGCCAGCCCTATTTTCCTTTTCCAGATTGCCTTCCTTGTTTCTTTTCGCTCTGAACTATTTCCTAAAGACAGGGAGTTAGAGTTGAGGGTTTTTTTTTTTTTTTTTTTTTTTTTTTTTTTTTTTTTTTTTTTTTGCATTCCTTTGCTTATATTACCATTTTTACGTGATTTCAACCTTGACCCCCAAGATGTTTTGCTCACATATCTTCTTTACCCAGGGAATTGTGCTAAGCCTTAGTTAGAGTCTTTAAGCCATGATTGGTTAACCTCTCACTAACCATTCTCTTCCCTTTCTTAAGTGAAGATCGCCCACATTTAACAAGCCACTCTCAATGAGCAAAAGGGGTCTGGAGGTGGAATTAGTCTTGGCAAATTATTTGCAAAGACAGATGTTGGTCTCTGAACTTAATGCATTCCTGGAGAGACCCCTGCCTTGGCCAGGAGAATTGGGAACAGGCCTTGTCTGTGGTAATAATAGCTGGCTCCGGTCCTAGACAGTTCCCTCCCGACCGCCATCCAGTTCATACCCATGTCCTCTCCCGTGGTGCACTTTCCCGTCTGCATCCCTTCTCTCCCGGCCTTCCTCAGTTCTAAAAGTTCACTTGCTATGGACAAACTTGATGTTGGCACAGCTCTCTACTTGTATGCATGAAGGTTCGTCGATTACTGCGATTTACTACGTGCTTTAAATTCACTGCTTTTCCTACTCAGCAATTTAGCCGTAGCCCCGGATAAAGGTGATTTGTGTGATCTGTCTTGCTTTATGCCTCACTTGACATTCTGCCTTTTTCGTGACAGGTTGCTGAATGCTATAAAGCCAGGACTTGTTAAAAAGATCAATAGATTGCCTACCCCCATTGCGGGATTGGTGAGTATCCAGAATTGAGATTTATTTTCCAATATTCCTTAGCTCTAACCTAAGGGTCATGACAGTGCCATTTATTACAGTTCTCCCCTGCAATATACTTTACACTTGAATGAGGATACATTGAATCCATTAAACTGAGAGGTCACTTAAAAATGAAAGATCGCAGTTATGCCTAAATGGCATCTTAATCTTTGTTTGTATCCTTCCCATGAGTGATAAGGACTGTCATTCTTAAAAAGAGGTGAATTTGTTTTGGGGTGAGAGGCTGATAATTAGGCTGACCCCAGGGGAGGAATGTGATTGTAATTATGGTTTTCTCATTTCGTTTTTTACTGCATTCCCCTGGAAAGAAGGGGAGGAGAGGTAGAGAAGGAGAATTTCATGATTTGCAAGCAGGACTTCCATCATAAATTGCTGGTTTTGGCCTTAAAATCTACTTGTGTTTAAATACCACATTTGGAGACCAAATCTCTTCTAAAGACATAATGGGTGCTAAGGTGATCCTTATGTCAACTGGAGACTTGTCTCAGAAAAGCCCTTGCCCTCCTGAACCTATCCGTTTAAACAGACAAAACTCGTGGGGTCACATGTGGTCAGAAGCTGAAGTTTTAATGCATTGATGTATAATTCCTGGCGACTCATGTTAATTATTTAGTTGATGTTGCCTTTTAGGTGAAAAGGGGGAAAGTGGAAGATCAAGAAGACAAACATAGCTTAGTTCCAGAAGGAACGTGCACACATACACACGTGCACAAAATGCTAAGGATGTATGTGGCCCAGTAAGGACTCACTGACTGTTTCCAGTGGGACCCTCTTCTCTGCATGTAGTTTGGCAGAAAACAATTAGAAAAATGTCAAGAATTTAGGCAGGCTCCTACACAGACCTTACTGAGTGTTGTCAGAAAGTTTCTTAGACGTATCAGGATGACTAATTAAAATTAGAGGTACCTCCCTTCCCCCCACAAAAGAGATTATGTCTGTGAACCCTTAAGGGTTTTGGTAATAAGGTTTGTGGTTTCAGCAAGTTGAACGAAGTGGATTTTTTTTTAATCATAAGAATTGATATTTCTGTGAATGTATTTTATTTCCCATACTGGTCAGTAGGTAAACTGTTAATTACTCTGAAAATCTTTCTAATGTTGTTTGTTGGAATCATGTAGCCAGGTAAGTTAACAGATGGATAGATAGTAGATAAATTTGGAAGGAATGGATTAGAATATTTTATAAAATAAATAATCTCTATATCTGTATTATGTATTACATATAGTAATGTGTGTATATATTATTTTAGAATTTTTATGAAGTCCATTTTTTACAAATGTTAAGGTCACAGTCTTAATAATGCTGACAAATATCTGTTTGGCCTCAAGCCTGTGGCATCTCCTGACCTTGGAACTCTGGGATTTTATGTTATAGGAATAAAACGCACAGCATGAAGTCAAGGGAGGTCTCAGTAAAATCCATATAAACGGAAGCAAGTAGCCCGGAATCCAGAAAAGGAGAAAAGGGTTTTGAATCTTTAATTCAAACGTGAATCATAAATAATTCTAGCAAAATTACAGGTTTAGGACATGAACGTTGATCTTTATAGCATTTCTTATCATGGATCAAATGTTACTTTTCACATATTGCCTCCACTTTAGAGCAGGCAGGAATTTGATTCAAGAAAACAAGGAGCCCTGGTTGCTTTCCTCCCACTGCTGTCCTTGACTTTTATTTCTCCTCTTCTCCTTTCTATTTGAGTTTCCTTTCCACTTTGTCCTTTCCATCATTTTTCCTCTTTCTTGCCCTTTTCCAAATAACACTTTCTCACTTATCTTCATTCTTTATCACTTATATCTTTTTTACCAGTTTGTTATTGTGGTCGTTTGTAAAAAGAAATATATTTGGTCTTTGTCCATTTCTAGCACAGAGCTCCTTAAACCCTTGGAATTTCCTAAGCAGTAAGAGCCACGGGGACATCTTTGTAGTAATATTTGGTCTTTTGACATTGGTTCTTGAAATAGCGCTAGTCCTGTAAAGTTTGAAGGAGTGTCTTGTTATTCACAACAAGCCCCTTTCAACCACACCTGACTTTATGTAAATGAGGTGACTTCTGGAAAGCCCCAAGGTGGGGGGGTGGAGGATGGTTGCCAGGGGAACCCAACCAGGTGATTGGAGGGTTGGAACTTTCAGCCCCACCCCCAAACCTCAGTGAAGGGAGAGGGCTGGAAATTGAGTTCAGTGGCCAGTGGCCAATGGAGCCTCCATAAAAACCCAAAAGGGTGGGGTCTGGAGAGCTTCCAGGTTGGTGAACCCAGGGAGATTTGGGGAGAGTAGTAGGCTCAGAAAGTGTGGAAGTTCTCTGCCCTTTCCCACATGCCTTGCCCTATCACGTACTTCTCCATGTGGCTATTCATCTGTATCCTTTATAATATCCTTTATAGTAAACTGGTAAATATCAGTCCATGTTTTGCTGAGTTCTGTGAGCCACTCTAGCAGATTAACCAAGCCCAAGGAGGGGGTCATGGGAACCTCAGATTTATAGCCCATTGGTCAGAAACACAGGTGACAACTCGGCTTTGGGATTGGTGAAGTGGGGAGGGGAGCAAGTCTCATGGGGCTGAGCCCTTAATCCTTGGGATCTGACACGATCTCCAGGTACAGAGTGTCAGAACTGAGTTAATTGCATGACGGTGTTGGAAACACACACAACAGAGTTATCCTTAGTCCCCCTGAAAATACTTATCTAAATGTAATTAATTGCTACCCATTCGTTAATGATTCCTGATACTACAAATCTGTTCAGATGTGTTTCCTCTCCTATAATAACCTTCAAAACAGCATTGCCAAAAACTAGTACAGTAGTTGGGTTCCTGGTGAGAAACAAAACTGCCACCCTTCTCTCCTCTGTCCCCCGATTCTGTTAATGTTCTTCTAGGTTCTTTCTGAAGAAAACAACAGATCTGTTGTCTGATTTCTTTCTACATGCATGTTCTTGTCTGTCTCCGTGATTCCCACTTTTCATAGCACCGACCCAAATCATCATTGCTCACCACATTTTGTTCTCCTGAACTCTGGACCTCTTGTTCTGTTTACTGGACAGCTCCATGCCAGTGTCCTACCAGCACCACAACGTAACATATTCAAATTAGACTTAAATGACCACTCCTACCTACTGATTTCCCAGGGCCAATAAAGGCATCACAGACCTACAGTTGCCCTAGTTCAGTTCTCAGAGAATTTGGCCGCTTTCCCCAATCTGTCTGCTTGTCTGCATCTCCTCGGCACCTGGACAAGGCCTAGAGTAGGCCTCCTCTCTTGCCTGGATTATTACAGTCAACCCACAGTTCCTCGAACATTATTCACTCTCATGTACAATGCCTTTGCTCATGATACTTCTTGTGAATATAATACTTCCCCCCTGGATTCCCAACACAATCCTATTTATTTATCAAGACCCAGTGAAAAAACACTTCCTTTGGGAAGCCTTTAATGTTTATGGTGCATATGACCTTTTATCATAGAATAATAGCATTTCTTAGTTTAGGAAAAATGGAATACATTAAAGAGATAAAAGAGAACTCTTTTGATATATGCTTTGGAGAGTAAGATTTTTGAATAACTGTTGTTAACTATTTGAAATAGAAGGTATGTAAATGGCTTAATATTCATGTTAAGACATTGTAGCTTTAAACAGTTAATTGGCCATGATCAAAGTTACCAATATGTATGGTGGGTACAAACAATGAAAGATGTCCTAGTTATGCTCTAAGAAGTCACAGCATCACCCTGATAGAATGTCCGCCAAAATATTTGGCCTGAATCCCACTCTGAGGGAATACTCAGACAAATCCAGTATGAGAGGACATACCATGGAGACAGCTCCCCTCCCCAAAAGGCTAGAAAAATGGTTACAGATGAAAGGTGACTAAGGAGATATGCCAAAAGACATGTGATCCTTGATTGAGAAGGAGCAACTGTGAAAGACATTTTTGGGACAACTGGAGGAATTTGATGTAGATCGAATATTAAATAATAGTATTTTCTCGGTCTTGAATTTCCTGCATCTGAAAACTGTATTGTCAAAGACTCTTCAGCAAATAGAAGTCTGTGTCTGTAACGTATAATTTTATATACACAAACACTGGAGAGAGAGAGAGACTGGAAGGAAGGAAGAGAGGGAGGGAAATATGGCAAAATGTGGGCTCTAGAGAAAGGGTCTACAGTTTTCATGGTACTGTTCTTGCAACTTTTCTGTAGGCTTAAAAATTTGCAATATAAAGAGTTGGAGATTAAAAGACATTACTTCTCTTTTCTTGAGGGGCTGGGGTAGGGAACCTTGAGTAAGCAGTAGATTTGACCATCTTGGGTCAGCAGAGATGCAGTCTTTTTAATTAATTAATTAATTAATTTGACAGAGAGGGATCACAAGTGGGCAGAGAGAGAGTAAGAGAGAGAGGGAAGCAGGCTCCCTGCTGAGCAGAGAGCCTGATGCAGGGCTTGATCCCAGGACCCTGAGATCACGACCCAAGCCAAAGGCAGCGGCTTAACCCACTGAGCCACCCAGGCGCCTCTGAGATGCAGTCTTTTATGTGAGCACATTCTTCACATGACATTTTCTTCCTCTTTTATTTGTGACAGTCAGGAAAGAGCAGACAGAGCCCCTCAGGTGCTACCCACAGACCTCTAGTCTGGTTTGAACTCTTGTCAGGGGGTTGACAGGTCCTTGACCATCTAGTGATCAAGAAGGCCTCAGTAGCAGGGGCCACGGAGACCTAAGAAGCGTGGCCAGGGGGGTTTTCATGCCTGGAACTCATGCCTGTGTGTCTTAATGGCCTGGTGTTGAGAAGAATCCATTAAGATGGCCCAGCTGCTTGACTTGAAGATAAATAGAAAAGTGTGTTTTCACATAGCAACCCCAAATTATAAACACGTGTAGATTTACAAAGGCATGAATAGGTGTAGTTCAGCCCCTGAGTTGAGCTGTGGTTACAAAGAATTCAGGGGTGAAGGTGTTAAAACAAAGTAGTTGAAAATGATTTCCTGGCAAGGATGCAAAGACCCTGGATCCGGGTCTGGGTTTCTTCTGTGACGATTGCTGACATATGCAGCCGCATGGTGACCGCCTGCAGATGCTCGCCTTCTTTTTTAGGTGTTAGTGATACAGTGAGCCATTGCCAGAGACAAAGACCTCAAATTTGGGTCTTGGCATACCAAAGATGTTGAAAAATGCTGCCCTTTAATCTGCCGATATGTCAGGATTGCACAATCAAGCCACATCCCAAAATGTAATTTAATGGTCATTAGAGTTTGTGCGAAATTCTCTTTCATCCCAGAAACACACTTTGTGGAAGAGACACAAATGTATGAAATCCTTGCTAACAATAGGAACTTAGGGATGAAGCTTTCTCTTGTGCAGATTTTAATTGTAAAGGCCATTGTGTGTGTGTGTGTGCGTGTGTACGCATGTATGAAGTGTAATGGGAAAGGGATGATATTTGGGGATTCTGTCCTCGGATGCTGAACCTTTGTAGAGCTATCATGAAATATTTGCTGATCTTGCCTGTGAATCCATGAGGATGAAAGCAATTTGTGAAAAAGAGAATTTTACAGCTGGAGGGGCATCTTAGAGATATTTGGGTTACAGATGAGGACATGTGGGTCTATAAAGGGGATCTCTTTGCCCAAGATCACACAAAGAGTGAATGCCGAGATGGGTCCAGAGCCCAGGCCACCCTCCTACTTGGTTGTGTTGTTACTCATAAATGCTTCCAGTTGAAAATGGGATACATGTAAATGACAGATTATTTCCCCTCTTGTGGGAAAGAAGGGAAAGCAAAGACTTGCTTTTTCAGTTCATCTCTCTCCTGCCCCCGCCATCTTTTGGCCACTACCTTCTAAATATCTTCCCAAGCTCTGTGAAAGGCTTCACTTCTTGGAACAACTCTTTGCCTCATGAATGCTAGAGATCTGACTCTAGCTGAAGTTCAGTAAGGTTTAGCAGAAATGGAACTAGTAGAATTATCCTACCATTTAGTTAGCCTAACCCACTCAGAAACTTATTTTTTAGAAAAAGGATGTATTTTTCCTTAATCCAAAGATAAGATCGCAAATATACTTAGAGCTGAGCTTCCTGAAATGGATAAAAAAATGTAAGTTTCCATAAACTCTGTGGACTTTAGGAAGCTTTCAAAGGATATCTGCTTTATTTTATGAAACTGATAGCAGACGGGTTGGTGTTTCATCATCTGAGGGAGGTCAGAGCAGGGGAAGAGACAAAAAGGCTGTAGAGATTTCCATATTATGAGAAGCTTAAAAATACTGTTCTAGACAAAAAGTAAACACACAAAGCTGTTGAAAACTGAGTAGCAGTTGTGAAAATCCCTGACACAAATGTCATCATTTTAGGAAGATAACAACACCGTAGATGTGAGGCCCAGGTGTTTTGGGTATCTGCCTGCCAAGGACTGGTTTTCTGCAAATCCTACCTGGAGGTTAGCTCCTGTGTGCCTTAGCTCATCTCCAACATCTCCTGATGTTTTAGGTTTTTATTCTACAACTGCCTTTAGAATTTCTCGAGCGTTTCCCTCAGAAGAAGCTGGTCCACGTTCCCTTCTCAGCCTGTTTCTCTTCCAGTTGAAGTTACCATTTGAGGCCAGGAGGGAGGCAGAGCATGTAAAGAGAGGGGCCAGAGGTGTAAATGACCATAATAATAACCATCATAGAGTAAAAGCCTAGCACGGACCAGGTACAGTGCTGGATTGTCCTTAATCTTTACAACTGCCCTGCGATGTAGTTATTGCTCTATCCTTACATGTCTCAGGAAACAAAGGTGCAAAGGCGTAAGTTACCAGCTTTCCAATAAACAAGAGGCAGAATTGAGATTTGGACCCTGGTTTGCCCAACTCCAGAGACTGTGCCCCTTTTACTGTGTTACGCTATGTCCTTTAGGCCTTTTACTATGTCATTGAACCTCAACACTCCTGAATAGCTATTTCCGGAGGTGTCAACCTCTAAGGAGGTCTTACATGTTTTGAGAAGACAACCTCTCATCCGTCTCACTTAGGGTTTATTAACTTTGCCAAATTGAGGTGGTGGCCTATTTTTAATGGGTAAAATTTAAAATCTGTCTCCATGCGGCCACACCTGAAGCCTCATAGTCCACGGAGCACCCGTTCAACAAATGATAAAATAATAGATTAGAAATCTTTACTGAAGTCTTTCAAAAGAATGTTATGAGTGGTTCCGTTTATAACATGCAGCAGAACTTTCTAAAATGCCCTCCTCGGGGCGCCTGGGTGGCTCAGTGGGTTAAGGCGTCTGCCTTCGGCTCAGGTCATGATCCCAGGGTCCTGGGATCGAGCCCCACATCGGGCTCTCTGCTTGGCAGGGAGCCTGCTTCCTCCTCTCTCTCTGCCTGCCTCTCTGTCTTCTTGTGATCTCTGTCTGTCAAATAAATAAATAAAATCTTTAAAAAATAAAAATAAAAAAATAAAATGCCCTCCTCTCTTTCTGTTAGAGTTTCTCTCTCAACACGTACACACGCACAAATCTTACTCTTGCCAGCTCACTTCAAATCTCTCCCCACCTCCAACTTCCTAAAATCGTCCAGACTCACACTGGCCTAGGTCTCATCTGTCTTGCTTCTAATCCTTTCCTCTGTCTCTGCTTACCCTCAGCCTTTTCTAGTGCAAAGCAATCAGCGACACTCAGCTCCTTTCAATTCCCCCTTCACACATGGTTCTGATTCTGGGTAACAAAGACTCGGGAGGTAGGCGACACGGAATTCTCCTTCATGGCCAGGGGAGGGGGAGAGACTTGGAATCCTCCCTCTCAGTGTGTTTTCCTGCCTTCCCCTGGTCTTTGCGGTAGTTGCATGGTTGTGATGAGGGGTCTCTGGAGGTGGTCTTGCTCGTCTTTGAGGGACAAGTGAAAACTGGCAGCTGAGTGATGTTCTGTGTGCAGGAGGTATTTTCACAGAGAGAAATGAATAGACCTCGTGAAGAATCTCAGCCAAAATTGAGTTTAATGACACACTTTCCTTTATCCTCATCCCTGGCACAGTGAGAGAAACCTTGGTCGTGTTCTCATACCACACACAGAAGAATGCTCAATTCGCTCCTTTTGAGTGTTGTGCCAAGGCTGGGCAGAGGTAGGGATGGTGGTTAGCATTTTAGTAGTTTTAGACACAACTGAGTAAAGACTGCAGGGAAAAACAACAACAAAACATGCAAAGTCTCTGGTACTTGATCCTGCCTTCAGCCAAATGGTGGAATGTGAACCTAGGCGGTGCTTAGTTCATTTGATGCCCCCCAAGTCAGTATGGCTTGTGTGCTGCTAGTTTTAACAGCTTTCACAGGTAGCTTCTAAGAGTACCGATGGTCTCCTGTCCATTATCTTCTCGAATAACTTTCTCTGGCTGCCCATTGCATATGGAGTACAATCCAAATACCTCAGAAAGGCATTTAAGGCTTTCCCTGAGCTAAGGTGACATTCTAGGTTTATTTCCCACTGAATATATTGCTCTTAGGAACCAGGACTACAGGCAATTGGTTATTTAAACCAAAAGACTTGGCCGCATAGTGAATACCAGGTTAAAGTGTGACCATTGATGAGAGCCATTCTCCAGTGAGTTGGACAGAATGAAATAATTCTGATGCCTACTGATGTGATTGGATCAGACCATAAGTTGGTTCCCTTGTACATCTGTTTGGAACACTTGAGAAGACTCAATAGAGGGTTGTTCGTTCGTTCGTTCTTTCTTTCTTTCTTTCTTTCTCCTTCCCATTCATCCTGTGATTATCTACCTTCTGATTTTTTTGTTCAGTGACTGTATAATTATCTATTATTGTGTAACAGATTACCCCAAGACTTAGTGACTTAAAACAACATTTATTGTCTCATACTTCCTGTGGGTTAAGACTCTGGGCATGGGTTAGCTGGGTCCCTGGTTCAGTGTCTCTCAGAAGATGACAATCAAGGAGCTGGCCGATGTCATGTCAGGACCTGACTAGGGAAGGATCTGCTTCTAAGCTCACTCATGCGGGTATTGGCAGGATTCAGTTCCTTGCAGGATGTTGGCCAAAGCTGTCTTCTGTCCCTTGCCATGTGAACCTGTTCACATAAAACATCTTATAATGTGGTAGCTCATTTCACCAGAGTGAGCAAGCAAGAAGAACCAGAAAGAGAGAGAGAGAACAAAGAAGATGGAAGTTACAGTCCTTTTTAACCTTATCTTAGAAATAACTTTCATCACCTCTGCCATATTCTCTTAATTAAAAGCAAGTCACAAAAATAAGATAAAATAAAAGCAAGTCCCTAGTCAGCCCACCCTCCAGGGCAGATCACACAAGGACCTGTAGGGTGGCCAGGAAGAAGGGTTCCTGGGAGCTATTCAGAAGCTGCCTGCCACAGTGAGTGAAATGGTTATGTTAATCTATTTGAGAAATCAGGCCAAAGATTGCTTATTTTCCTGAAAATGCATCTCTTATAGGACTTTAAAGAGAACACAGTTTTCCTTGGACCACCTCTCTTGCATGACACTTCAGCTCTGTCTTCCAGTTTCCCTCTGCCCATATACACTAAAGAGAGGTGACATGTTCTCTCTTGCTTCCTAACTGAAAATCTACTTGTGACTCAAGACATAATTCCTGCCTTTCAGGAGGTCACCTTCTGAGAGACAAATATACACATACGGTCTAATAAAGGTAGAACTTGAAATGTTAATGAAATAGAATATGCAGGGAGGGACAAGGAAAAAATACCTATTTGAGATTAAGAACTTGGGAAGTTGTGGGATCTGTCCGAACTGGGCATCCACTAATAGTGAAGAGTGAAGGGTTGGGAGAAGCACATTCTAGCTTCTAGGGATGGAAGGAGAATGGACTGAAGCCACAAGAACCTGGGTCTTGTCTGGGAGGGCTAGTATTTGCATGTGGCTGCAGCTGGGGTCTCGGCCCCTGAGAGAAATCAGTGCTGCGGAAAGTGGATAAGGGATAGTAAGCTGAGACCAGACACGCCACCTGGAGGTGTTTGGACATGTTTTCTATGAGTAAGAGCCATTGAAAGCAAAGGAATCCCATGTCCCAGACAACTCTGGTGGCTGTGTGAAAAGCAGACTGTGGAAAGAGACCAGCAGCCAAAGTCAGTTAGGACACAAGTAGTCCAAGTAAGAGATGACAAGCTCCTAAATCTTGGTAGAAGCAGTGGGAGTGGAGGTGAGGAGACAGGATTTATGTTTCTATGTTTTTCCCTGAATATAATTTGTCATCAGTTACAGGACACACCATTTTGTGAAATATGACTAATTGAAAAAAAGCTGCCAAAAAGACACCAGCAACGGAAAGATGCGTATTTATCTCAGAGGTTAAAAAAAAAAAGTACATTGTAGAACTGATAAAATCGGATAAATAATCTGAGGAAAATGACATCTGCATTTTGGACTCAAACAACCTAGAGGATAACTATGCCATTAATAGGAATCATGGGAGCAGGGAATGAAAAGTGGGTTCCAAAAGAAAAGATGAATTCTCTTTTGGACATTTTGCGTTGGCTCTATATCTAAGAGGTATTCATTCATGTGCAGATGTCTGGCAGACTGCTGGGAATATTGGTTTGGAACTCAAGGAAAAAGTTATAAAAAATTGGATGAGGTTAACGAATGGATTATTTTGAAGTTAAATCCTTATGCTTAAGTTTATGTGAGACAAGTTATTTCTTTTCCTAAAACCACAAGCTTTGAAGCTTTTCCCTCCCAAATTATAGTCTTATCTTTGGAGTGTGTGAAGCTATGTTAGCAGAAATAGGAGGAAGGAGAGGTGTTGAAATTAGCTGGAGACCACAGGAGGAGCCATTACCAATTGCACTTAGTAAGGAAAATCATGACAGATCATGGCTTAGGAAGATCTCCAAATAACTGACAATTAATTGAAATACAATATCCCACCAATCTCGTAGCTGCTAGCTTCTCATATTCCCTGAGATTTCCCTCTTAGTTCTAGGTCGGCAGGTTAAGTTTTCTAGGGTCGCCATGACAGAAGATCCCCACCTGGGGGGCCTAAGTAACAGAAATGAACTTTCTCACAGTTCTGAAGGCTGGAAGTCTAAGATCAGGATGAGGGTAGGGTTGGTTTCTTCTGAGGCCTTTCCCCTTAGCTTGCCCACAGCCATCTTTATATCGGTCTCTGCTGTGTGCCGTGCTCATGTCTGTGCCCTAATCTCATTTTAGGAGGACACGGATTATATCGGATTAGGGCCCACTCTAATGGTAATTACCTTTTTAAGTACCCTATCGCCACATATTGTCACATTTCTGAGTTACAGGGGTTCTGACTTCAATATATAAATGGGGCAGCGGGAGGGGCGCCTGGGTGGCTCAGTGGGTTAAAGCCTCTGTCTTCTGCTCAGGTCATGATCTCAGGGTCCCGGGATCGAGCCTCACATCTGGTCTCTGCTCAGCGGGGAGCCTGCTTCTTCCTCTCTCTCTCTGCCTGCCTCTCTGCCTACTTGGGATCTCTGTCAAATAAATAAAATCTTTTTAAAAAATAAATAAATAAATAAATAAGTAAATAAGTAAATAAGTAAATAAATAAATAAATAAATGGGGCAGAGGGGCTACACTCGTCAGCCCATAACAGTGAGTAAGCTAGCCAAGCACTTTAATTACTCCTATGTGTTATGAATGCCTAGACCAGCTAGCTAAAATCCTCTTCATGCACCAGAAATTATTTTTCCAAGCTTGTTTCCATAATTATTTTGTGTCTGTGCCGAGGTGGAGGGTTATATATAGCAGTGTTATAAAACTTTTTTTCGAGTTTTTTTTCCCCTTCCTGTCCCTGCCGGTGGGGGGGGGTGGTGGTGGGAAAAACCAAAAAACCATTCTTTGAAGAAAGCAACCACTTGTTCTCCCTTATCTTTCATTGGACGGCATTTAGTAGCTTGTGACATGACATCAGTTCCTCACTCTTTTCCCCTCAGGAACAGACCTTCAATTAGGAACTATGAGGAAAAAATATATATAATAGCAGGAAATACATATTTCAGCCTAAGTTTTACTTCTGTTTTTGGAACCAAGTTTTAGCTTGAACTCTGAAGCTGGGGTTGTAGGGGTTCTTTTGCTTGACAACAGGAGAAATTTCACCTCATTTCTGCAAGCATTGTATGAAAGGGTCAAACCGTGCTAGGCTCAACCATTACTTCTCTTATAATGTGCCATAATCTGAGATTGTTTTTGTAGGAAGTTTGTCTTGGCAAGCATTTCAAAAGAACTTGCTAGACACCTCTCTTGTAATTAGCTGGTTTCCTGCTAGAATCTTGGGTCTCCCCTCGTCTCAGTGGGTATGAAAATTAGCTTCCTTCTGTGTCATTCTCTCCCCAATATAAAATATTATATTTTTGAGTCAGTTGGTTGATAATTATCACTTGTTGATAAATTAATTGTCGATTTATTAATTGTTGCTATTTAACTTTGTTCGGTTTCAATTTTTTATTGGACTTAAATATGTTCCACACTTATTTAAAAAAATAAAAAGATGACTGATAGGGTTTTATGGGAATGGTACTTCCCCTCTGTGATCCTCCTCCCTGAAACCCATCACCTTCGTCCGACCATGAGAAAAATATCAGACAAACCCAGAATGAAGTACAAAATATCTGACCGGGGACAACTCCTGTCAAGGCCATCAAAAACCGAGAAAAGTCCAGAGGAAGTTAAGGAGATAGGATAAGTAAAAATAATGCCGTGTCCTGGATGGGATCGTGGCACAGAAAAAGCCCATTAGTGAAAAACTAATGAAATCCAAACAAAAACCTGGTGTTTAGTGAAGAGTCGCATCCCAGTGTTTGTTTATTAGCTGTCATAAGTGTGTCGCACGGCTGTCAGATGCGGACTGCAGGCTCTGCCGGGACGCTCCGTACTGTCTTTGCAGTCTCCTGTAAATCTAAAAACTGTACTGAAATAAAAAGTTCCCTTAAAAACTAGAATGAAGTAGTCAAAGATAAAATAGAGTGTAATGCGCGGAAACGATAAGCTAGGAAAGAAACACAGAGGTTATTAACAAATATTGAATGTCAGCCGAACATTTGATGTATGGGTACTGATAATCGGCAGGATACGGGGCGGCAGTTGGCGCATCAACCTAATAAGCTTTTATGAATGATGAATTGGTTGTAGACACTGCATTTTATAGCATTTGAAAATTCCAAATGGTAAATCCACACACGAGGTTTCTGTTCACTTATTTCAGGATCCCCGTTTTTAGAATCTTGCACGAAGAAATATTTCTTGTCCTTTAGGGAGGTTTAATAAAAAGCAACAGGTGGGAAATGGGTTTTGCAGTAGCATGAACAGTCATAACCATAAATACTAGTATCTCGGGATCATACCGGTGGAGGACTATAAACACATTAATCACCCAACAGTGCAGAAATTCCAACCTCAGATGTCATCTCGACTTCAGGCACAAAGATTCAATGCCTACATTTAAATTCAAAGCACTGAATGGATATGATGAGTCTTTATTTTCGTGGGACTTCATGGAGTGAGTTTACCTGTTTCCTCATTTATACAGTGGCTTTGATAAATCTCCTCTCCATACTGTGGGATTGAATGAGACGATGTACATAAAATGCCCAATACGAAAAAAAAATGCCTAATATGGTTTGGATGGTACGTAGTATGTTTCCAAAAGGCTTGTATCTGTGCTTATTATTTATTACGCTCATAATGATTGCGAAGGCTTTAGGATTTCAGAAACAGAATCAGAAAGGCAGTGACTTGCGTTGGGGGGTGGGGGACAGTCACATAGCTACTTCTTTCCAGAGTCAGGACTTGAACTCTCGTCCCTCAAGTCCTCTTGCTTGGGCACCTTTCCCACAACCACATTGACCAATGGCATCAGGTGCCTACCGTGCACGAGCAGCTGTCACAAAGTTCTCTGGCAGAATTGCATTTGGGCTTCTGCATCTCTTGGGGATTCTGTTCCCCTTCCTCCGAGGGAGCAGAATCCTCCGCCTCCCTTCCCAATAGGTGTGGCAATCACGCTCTCTTCCAGTAAGTTCCCTTTCACTGCATCAGCATTTTAGGCTGCGGCAGCCTGCTCCTGGGCAGAGCTGGGTTTGCCGTGCTGGGGACTGGCTGGGGAGAGGGAATGTGAGGGAAGGTTGCAGCTGCTGTGTTCTGAGCACCAAGAAGAGATGCCCCACCCACCTCCCGGCATGGGCACGCTGGAGTTTAATGCACAGCAGGAGGACATGGCGGGGTAAGTAAGACCCATCACGTATACGTGTTTACGGATGTCCATGAGGGAAGGAAAGAAGCTATTTAGAGGTTAACACTTGGTTAAAAAAAAAAAAAAGTTCCTTTTATACACTTGCGGTGTGGCCAAAATATGATCACAGTTCCTTTTGTCTGCAGTTCACCTTGTCCCCTGATAATTAGTGCTACCTGTTGCTTTTAATGAAGTATTTTCTATCCTCTAAGGGAAGCCTGTTTGGGTTTTTTTTTTTTTTTTTTTTTTTTGGGGTGT